>JAUUDW010220457.1:31561-42382 GCA_032361385.1 Panulirus guttatus | reverse complement strand
AACAAACCTCACTGAGAAACAAATATATAATATATATATATATATATATATATATATATATATATATATATAAAGCACAATTATAAACTCAAAGCAAGTCTACAGACTATTTTTGCCTGCCTCATGGTAAATACCATTCAATGCAAACTTGTCTCGGACTACTAAAATTCTCACAAACATTCACACAGTCTTTATCTCACTCAAACCCACTTTCTGTTTCACTTCTTCCCATGTTCTGGCAGCAATTGCTTTCGCCCTGTCAGCGCCCTGATCCAGTAACTGATTAAGATGACTGCTGTCCTTTAAAAGCTGTTCTATTCTCTGTCTAATTGGGCTGAAATGGTCTATGACAACATCAGCAACTACCAGCTTGTACTGTGCAGTGGTCATGTTCTCACAGTTGGTACGGATGTCATTAAAGCTCTCTCCAGTTATTGAACTATGTATGGCCATCAGGTTTGACACTCCCGGCCGATTTTCTGCATCATAATATACCGCAGAGGTGAAATCAGTAACAGCCTTCTTAAATTTTTCTCGTATAGCATCTGGAGAGTCTGTGAGATTTATTCTACTCTTGGGATCCACCTCTGACTTCGACATTTTCCTGGCAGGCTGCCTAAGACTCTTCACTCTTGCTGTTGTGTCATCATAAACCAAAGAGTGAGGCAAAGTGAAAGTGTGACCAAATTTGTTGTTGAAGACCCGCGCTAGGTGAGCTGCCAACTGGATGTGTTGACGTTGGTCATCTCCCACAGGTACATGAGTGGCTCGGTAAAGTAATATGTCAGCTGCCTGGAGTACTGGATATACATATAGACCCAAAGGAATCTCTTTTAGCATAGAAGACTTTTCCTTGTATTGTGGAAGATGATTTAGCCTAGCCATCGTTGTTATGCAGCCAAGAACCCAATTGAACTGGGCATGTTCCGATACTCTGGACTGCTGGAAAAGAATGGCCCGGTGTGGATCAATGCCACATGCGATGAGTGAAGCTGCCATCAAAACAATGTTCGAATGCAGAGTCTTTGGGTCTTGGGGTAAAGTTATAGAGTGAAGATCTACTATACAATAGATGACATCTTCATCATTTTCCTGCAACTCTATCCATCTTCTCACAGCTCCAATATAGTTGCCAAGGTGTATGGTACCTGTTGGCTGAATTCCAGAAAATATAGTCTTTTTTGCAGCTCGTGTCTCAAATCCACACCTTGTAACACTACTGGTATGAAATTCATTAATATTTCCCATGTGAAAGGCTTTCACTCCATGTAAATGTTTCTTCCGTGCTGGTTGAATGTGTGGAGGCCAGGGCACAGCACAGGAGGATATTGGCAGAGGCAATAGCTGGTCTAGGCTGAAGATGTGCCCACCTTTCCTCATCTGAGCGTCCAGCAACATCAGTGATCTTCTCCGGGGCAACATCCTCATCCTCCCTGCTGGAGACACGATGTACTAACTTAGCACTGACTATTTCACTATACTTGTGTTAGTAGTCTTGCCACCAGTTCAGCTAACGTAACAGCATTATGAGCATACATCTAAGTCAGTAACTTTAAGTTTGTTCCAATATGGTTCAACTGCTCACTAAAATCACCCATCCTCATATCACAATATGCCTCATTCATAAAAACAAAAATAAAATCTGACTTTAACACATCAGATATATTCCCACACAATTTGAAACCACACTCACATTTCTATCACCTCTTTTCTAGGATCATAATCTGTTGTGTCCTTTTAACACTACACAACAGTTGCTTTACTTTTCTACTCAAATCATTTATCTATCATTACAATTATTTGAAAGATTCAGGTACTGCCTCCAAATCTGCCAATTTTCATCAGCTAATTTTCCAGTATCTTATTCTGTGATACTGTTCCTATCTTTCCACTACCTCTTCTTTCGGTCACACGTCTGTGGTGGCCTATATTACGGTGGCTGTCAAGTGTCTCCATATCACCTCAACTTTATATCATTAAACAGAATTTCAAAAGCATGTTATTAGGTTTACACAGTTACTAGAATAATGCACAAAAGCAATTACCATAAGTGTTTACTTACATTTTGTCAAGAACAAAACTGCCACAATTACACATGCATGTGTTCAAGAGCATCAATAAAAAATTGCATAAAATAATTAAAATCTGTGTCTAAGTATACCATACTACATTTTCAGAATGAGGCATTTGTATGGGAGTTTTCTAAACAATGTTTTGACTAAAAGATGCAAAACACAGCTCTGAAATTATGTAAAAACTAGGAGGTGTGCCTCAACAAGTAATATGAAAGAGAAAGAGAGAGCTGAGGCTGGAAAGAACTAAAACAAGAACTCAAGGCACTTGTGTTACCTATGTCTCACCACAGATTAAATAAAAGGAGAGAAAAAGGCCATGAAAGCTTAATTTGCAAAATTGCTTACACCTGATACATATGTTACAAATTTAAACTTCCCTTAACCTAGCAACCATTAAAAAACAGCTACTTCCTTATTAACATGTAAATTTATGCAAGACGTACACCAGAATCCACTCAGTTCATCACCTCCACTGGAGGTGCCTATGGGTTAAGTATGAAGGTTCTACCATGTTGTTCATGTTTCATCATTCAAACAAGAATGTGTCCACAGACAAAGTGACAATAAATTATCACGCATACACTATGTATGGTGATGGTGCATCATTAACACTGAAGAGACACAAGAATATTTGGGAAAATAATCAATAAGGTTGAATAGAAGGAAAAGAAAAAAATTAGTTGAGCTTCAACTAAACAACCAAGAAAGACTCCAAGAAGAGAAATAGTCAGAGAAAATGAACCTGAAAGGTATGAGACAAATTTGCAAAAGTGTGCAATATTACTTCAACAATGGGCAAAGAAATGAACTACCAACGAGGATGAGACCACCACCATAATGCTTCCATTTACAGCACAAGTGATTTCCAGTCATGAAACACACAGTTTTCACATGACATACACTTCAAACTGAAACTGAAAGCTGTCAAAGAAATAGACAGACTGCAAATGTTTCATAAAACATGTTTTATCAACAACTTCAGACTTCTCTAGCCAATTCCCCTTAGGTAGGCTTTACTGAAATTCCATTCTTATTCTGTCCTCAAAAGACCTAAATTAATTTAAAAACTTTATCATTTCATTACAGTAAACCATTCAGTTTTCAGGTGGCTTATGTTCATTGAACATCCCCAAATTGTTGAAAAATAATCATAAGTCTTAGGGTACAACCACTTTTTCGATATGCAAGTAGTTATTGCACAATTTACAAAAATGGCACAATCTTATTACCCTCTTATCTCTTAGTCCAAACATGGCATATTCTTAATACTATCTCTTATCTCTTAGTAATCATTTAGTCTCACACTTCATCTAAATCATTCTTTAATCTGAGTTCCTCTACTATTATCACATTTTTCACTGATACAGCACTATTCTCAACATTCAAGCAGAGTCTGAAAGTTTATTGAGACCTGATGCTACTCGATGACTAAATAATGAAGTTCATACTGTCGTGATGCTTGTACACTGAATGCAAGCATAATATACTCCTCGTTTTTCACAGATAGAGGGGTGACCTCATAAAGAATATGCACTGCATGTGCTCCTTTTCAAGATGCAAGTTTATGCTTGCACACCTAAATTCATTTGGTGAAGAAGCAAAATTCATGCACTGTAGTCATATTCTGCATGCCTCTGTGTTCACCATAAAATTTTCCAAAAACACAGAATGACAAATGCAACTGGAATCCTAATGTCACAAAGTAATTATCAGCAACTGAAACACTAACAGTAAAAGCTAGTATATCAGAGCTTTACACGCATAACAAAGTAACAAAGTCACACTACTGAATCACTCACATAGCTTACAAGTTTGCTATTCATGAATTGCCCAAATCCCTATGTTGCCTGTTCCTCTAGAATGGGGTTTATACAGGAATTATTTGCAATTAATAAAAAAAATCTCTGATTTTTGCCTCCTACCACTTTAGTTCCAATTACAGTGTGAAGAACTTTGTGATTGCTATTAGCTTAAGAAACATTGTACAGTTTAATGGAAGATAAACAGTCAATACAATATTAGTGAAACACATCCTATAGGGCTGGTAATATCTACTGATTAAATGTCTATCATCATAACCCTGCTATTTTTCAAGATATCAAGTATGTTTAACATATACAACTGATAATGCACCCTTAGAGTAGTTAAGAATTATGCAAATGTTTTCTTTTGTTTTCTTAAATATCCAAGGTCTACCACTCATTTCCATTTCAAGTAAGAAAGTGTTGTCTCCAACAGCCTGTACATAGTGGCATATAGCTACAGCAAAATAAAACTCACTCTTGTGCTAAGAAAACACTAGTCATGTGCAATAATGCCCTCAATAGGGTCAGACCAGATAAAAACAATTGTCACAGAAAATTCAAAGAAGGTTTATGATGAAAAGACTGGTTTCAGTAAAGGCAGATACTTCAAAGGCATAACAAGTGTTTCTGTTGCAATATTAACCATCCAATGGTCTACAAGTGAAAAACTGTACTCCAGAAACAAAATCATTCCCTTGAAAGGAATGGTTAATCTTCTGTTCATCAATTATAGTATTTGGTAGACAGAAGACTGAACTTGAGGCAATCTAGAGAATATGAACTAAGAGGTAAGAAAGTAAAGAAAAATAGTTAAAATTTATCTTTAATTTCCTCATTAAGCAGGAGAAAATGAGAAAGATTTTCCTCATGAAGCAGAAGAGAATGAGAAAGAACTTTCCTTTGTTTAGATACGTAAGCTATGAGAAGTCATCTCGACCAAATAAAATACGACATTGGGGTACTTTCATAGCATTAGATAAATGACAATAATCACCCCAAAAAACTGTGAAATTAAGAAAACATTTTAACTTGAATGTCCTCCACCTATATGGTAACAAAGTATTCAATTGAGATATTCAACTATCTCAGGACCTCATCATTTCCATCTCTAAGATGCAAGCCCATGTGTGTGGGCACAAGCCTACAAATTAAATGGAAAACCATATATGCTGCTACGAGTGAAACGTGCTTGAACCTACAAGGGTAAGGAAACTTTCTGCTCTTATAAGATGCTGATTAAAAACATTTAGAGAATTCTGTTTGTGAAAGCTTAACCTCTTATCCTTTTTTTGCACATCAACATACAAAAGACTCAAGAATTAAGCAATGCAATTCCTGCCAGAAATCAGGAAAACTTTGCATCGTGAAGGATCATATGACTCCTATAAGGTAATAGAAGAATACTGACAGAAAAGTGATACACTGTAGATAAAGAGTACTGCTTGTTTGGGAATATGCATGTACATTTTCTTAAAACAGTACAATACCTAAGGCCAGATTCACAACAACCAATGGAAGGAAACGACAAAGCTCTCTGCTAATCAAGCAGATATACTGCCAATATGAACAAGAGAATTGTCAGCTTCATATAATGCAATTAATTAAAGATGCACAATCTCAAATTGTCAACTCAAGACTTTGCATCTACATAATTTAATTAAATTGATATTCAACTGCTGGAGAATCTTTGTCCTCGTCTCCCTTGAAGCCCTCCTGAAACTAATGTGTAATGTTTTTAAACACTAAAACCTAACGAGCAGTCTTTAACCACAGCATATCTGTTGGAGATTTTACAGGGTAAATATCTTTAACAATAGGCACTTTTAAGCCAGACAAATCAACAAATATCATGACACTGGAACCATTATAGTGAGGTAGGGGCTGTAAAATGTACGAATACTGTAACGTAATTACAGTATTTTGCTGACAGTGAAAGAAACAACAGCACACTTTGGCTACTTGCCACCACATAGTCTATGGGCCACCTCAATGTTCTACATTGTGAAGATGCTAACCTATCAAAAGTAATCTGACATCTAACCTAATCTGAACTCTTGTCATTCATCACTGATCACAGGAACTGGCAGGGTTAGTACCAGACAAAAACATGGCAGTGGTCAGTGGACCACTGCTGAAACAGTAAGAGCGGCCTGTAGTTTCTCCATTAAACCTTCTTAAGATTGGAAACAGTCACACGATGAAAATTATATCATAGCTTTCTTGCTGCCACTGTCATCAGCTAAGAAAGAAGCAGGCGAGACTGTCACATGTGCACTGACATGGAGAGTATCCCTATTGTGCAACTAGTCTAGTTTGGCAGAACAATGACCATTTCGCTATGGTCAGCAGAACTCTACTCCAACCACAGAAAATACTTTAAAGATTATCTACGTTAGGTTTCCTGTGGTGGAACAGATAAGAAGAGACCTTTACTCCACCTCCAGCAATCACTTTCCAGAATGTTTACTTTAGGTTCCTTGAGATGCAAATGTCTCTCTTTGACAGAAGAGATAAATATGTCAAGAAACAATGCAAACCCAAGAAACCTAACAGCAAACCTAACCCAACATTCTTTAAAGGGACTGCTACAGCTAGAGTCTTCCAGACTAAAACGACTCCATATACATATGATTTTTGCAGATTTCCAAAACATGAATTCCCCGCCTGGATAAAATAACATTCACTTTTTCTCCAGGAGAACGAGACCAAATCTGAGAGTTACAAGTGATGTGGTTACTCATCAAAGTTACTCCCAAATCCTGCCAAAAAAAAATTTTATAAAAATACTCGACACTTGCATAAACAAACAGCGTAACTTAAGCGAGACTAAACTGTGAAACGTTACCTACACACACACACACACATATATATAAACATTTACTTAAAACACTCGACACGTCTATAATGAAATAGCGGACTTACAACTAATCCCGGTTCAACCTACATAAGAGTTGTTGGAACAATTTGAGCAACAACCTGATATGGTAAGAGAAAGAGGAACATATTAGTTCCCTGAAGGGGGTACTTGGTCTCGCCCACCTCAGGGAAACATGATATAAAGATCAATGTATGAATGGTCGTTGCCGCCCTCCCTATGGCCCCAACATGAGGGCGGATCATGTCAACCTACTACACGCCTTTCAGCTACATAATGTACCAAACCATGGTACGGGATTTATCTAGTGATGTGATATGAAATGAAATCATATACTCTGACATATACTCACTGTTAGGTGTTAGGAAATAGAGAAGAAGAGGGATGCACACAAAGGCGCTGTGTTGTTATCGATCGTGCAACTCTCCCGTCTGGCAGACGACACACATCTGAACGGCAGACGTCAGTCGGTTCCAACAACACATTCTCTTATTATTAATACCAAATAATCATTCACAATTACTCAATTTTAGAGTACAGTTTATTTTAATTGTTTCATCTGTTTAGATATTATCACAAAATATATTTGAAATCTACCTTATTTATATTAAACATATATTTTACAGACTATAATATTTGGCACGAAATTTTATACCCTGATGAGTTAACTAGAATATAAATTTATGTATAAGGAGAAGATAAAAACGTATTAGCAGCTCATTTCACGGAATAAATATATACAATTTATCCATAAATGGCTTATTGGTGTTGTTAGAATTATAGAATAAATCAAGCCAGGTGTACACAGTGTGGGCGCCCCAGAACCAAAACAAATATGGCGTCACTTTGTGTGAAGGGTACAATGTTTTGATTGTATGTCCTTGACCCATCTCATCGTTGACAGAAAACTTATCACACTGGTAGGTGGGTGTCAGTGAGCTGTTATCGCCTTCAGGAACTTATCGCAATGCAACAAGGACTATTTCCTGTGTCTGGATCGTGAAAGAAGGTCACTGGAACGGTGGCCTTTTAAAGTTCGTACAAGTGGACTCTAATTCCGTGTTTCATTTTAAATCATCTCCGTAGTTAATGCATATGTTGTGAATAATGACTGACAGTCCCGAATATGATTTACGATAGTGCTTCGGGTGGAATAAGCAGCTACGACCAAGAACAATATTGAGTCTCCTATCAATGAAAGTGTGTTATCTGGTGAGAACAAGGCATCAAGCAGTTGACAATGAAGAGTCCAGCAGTTGCATCGCACTGCTGTCAAGTAACCATTTAATGCATGTGATGACATATATTATGTTGACAGTTGTTTCATCTGTGTTCATGTATATGGGTGTGATCTACTGTAGGTCGACGTGAAGAGCCTACTGACAGTCTGCAGGGTAAGGCCGCCTCCCACCTCCATCTCTCTGTCATACGTGGTAGGAGGTTATGAGAAGACAGGTGTTAGATTTATCCTTAATTAGGGTACGCTTAGGAGTGGGGTTAGGTATCTGTCAACAATCCCCAAATGAAATATATTAAGGGTCCTCTTGTTTGAGGTTGGAAGAAATCTCCACTGGCCTTATACACAGCCACCAGCCTATGAGAAATTTTCTTGTTTATTAGTGTGGATATATATGAGATTCACCTTGTAAGGAATATGAAATTATACATAAACAGTACATATTCTTTACCATGTGTTTCTATTGGAGTGTAGGTTAAACGTAAACTTGTAGTTCAATGCTACCCAGAATCTAACTCATGGAAGACAGAAGACTTATTTTTCAAAAGTGGTCTATTTAATGGAGACTTTTACAAATGCTGAGAGAAAATTAATTTTTTTTTTATCCTAAGATTAGATGAGTTGATAGTGGGAAGGGCTCTGAAGGTAAGGTAAATATGGGAATTGTATGTAAAAAATGATTTGACACCATCAAACTGTATTAAGAATATTAATTAATATCTCCTAGCAGCTAAGATTTTCCTTCATCCTTAATGTTTTAATTGAATTATAGGAAAATTACTTGTACTTTCATCTACTGCAACTTGCCATACTGTGAATGATGTGCTAAAATGAGTACACTTCTGGAAGGTGTTTATGCTTGGATGTCCTAAATGCTATCAACATGCTGTAAACATAAGTCCTTAACTGTCTTATTTATCAGACAACATCATGAAAAAGATAGATGTTAAGTGCAAGGGGAAATTAGATAAGGGTTTCCTTGGTTCAATTGAATTGTAGATATTTCACGTATTAACAATCCCATATCCCTTCCCGTTATCAATTTATTTTGATGTTTTCACTGTTAATTACCATTGTTGTGCTTTCCCAGCATTATTCTTGTCTTCATACTGTATACTGCCATTAGAAAGGAAAGATTACTATATTAGATAGTTTTTTTCATAAGGGAGCTAAAGTATATGGTATACTGTTTAACTTATTCTGTTGTATCTAATGTCAATATAGTATTTAATTACATGAACGAACATCTGTGATCTTGATGATGGTATTTTGATTGCTAGATGTCATTTGAAAATGTGATTATTTAATATAGGAGGGCAAAGTTAGGTAAATGAAAATGTATGGGTGACGTTGAAGAAAACATAGCCTTATTATTGAGGTAACGTTTTGTTTGGTTGTTAAGTTTTTAGTCATTCCCTGTCCCCAAAAAATGGTGGGGGATTTTGAAGCACCAGGAAAATGTAGAGTTAAAGGAACAAAAATATATCAGATGAAACCAGTTTTATTTTCCAAATACTATGACAAGGAAATGACATTAGAGTTTCGTAAGTAGTGGTTATTTTGCTGACTGGTTGACACTTGTGGTTCATAGGTTATTTTGCAGATTGATTTATTTTTGACATTTTATTTTCACATGTGCTTCCTTTGTGGTATGTTGAGGCAGGCTAGGGTAAGTGAACCTTTTGCTGCCCGTGGATTACATCAAGTTAGACTAGGGTCAGGAGGCAGATCCCCTTTGCAAGTAGGATAGGTAAGATTGTTTGGTTTGACTGTTTTGTACTAGGACAATCTTTACTTAGATCCCAAGATTGATATGAGCTTTCCCATGACCTCAGCTGACTTAGTGCAATTGAATTTTATCTTTTTGCTCAGCACAATTGATATTTGTATGTCTTTATATTTACAAAATTTGATTTCCTAGAGAAAAAGTTCATTAATCTAGTGAAAAAGGATTGTTGAGGAAGATAAACTAGTTGGCAACTTACAGCTTGATCTGCTGGTGTTTACAGTGTGGCATAATAACATTTGCATAAGAATTTCCTTCAGTTTTACAAAGGTGTAGGGTTAAATGACCATAGAATTAAGCAAAACATTTCCAATGAATTTGGTGTTGGCTGAAATTATCTATGGGAGATATGATAGACCCTTAATGAAATAGATTTATATTAGATGATACTTGTGAATTTAATGCCAAAACCAAGCAGTTACTTAACCTTACATGTGTTAGGATGTGGTCTTTAGCTTAACCTCTTGGGTACAATGGTATGGCCTTCAGCTATGATGGTGTGACCTTCAACCAGATACCAGGTCATCATACCCAAGAGTCTCATGGCCATACTTAAGGGCCTTGTATAATGTTAAGCTGAAACAGTTTGATATCAAGAAAAAACAGACAATATATTAGGAAAACTGTAAGTTACTAGTTGCCCAAAAAACTGCTTCTCAGATGTTACAGTGGTTATCTTATATAGGTATGACACAACTTGTTATTTCATACTTTGCACATACAATGTTCATTATGTTTTCTTTCAACATTATTAATGATGAATGTTGCCAGTATTCACCCATATAACAGACTCATATTTTTTATGGTAAATGTGTAGTGCAAAGGTATTTAGTTCATTTCTTTACTCAGATTAGGGTTGGACAACTTACTGGTACCTGAAATTACAAACAATATGTTTATAAGTGTTCTACTGAGGAGAAGTAAATCATTTGATATGATTTGCCTGAATATGTCATTGTCAATAAATGAATCCACATCTTTAGAGTATGTGTTCTTTTCTGTACTTATTTCAAGTTTAGTGTTGTCACTTTATTAGTAGAGTT
>JAUUDW010220457.1:6069-30975 GCA_032361385.1 Panulirus guttatus | reverse complement strand
TTATAACTGCAAAATGAAAACTAAACATTCCGGTAAGGAAGTGGCACCCATAAATTGAATTTTGATGTACCACTCCTTACATATTAGAGTATCAGTCTTTACATATCAGAGAGAACATTGTTGGTTAATTTGTACATGTGCAAGACACATACATTTTTTGTCATAGTAAAGTTCACCCAAAAAAGTTAATGGTGATTGGTAATTAAACTCTTTGGAAACAAAATAAAATGTTTATCTGCAGACAAAACAGAATTCACAGATAAATGGTACCTGTACCATAAAATCACCATCATGTTCTTGAAAAACAAAATATACTCATTGTTCATATTCTTTTATGAAACTACATACAAAATACTTTTTTTCATACTTGATAGCTGTTTCCCACATTTGTGAGATAGTGCCAGGAACAGATGAAAGATGAAGAAAGGCTGCATTTGCTCACATGCTTTAGTTGTCGTGTAATGCAGTGAAACCATAGCTCCTTATCCACAGCCAGGCTTCACAGACCTTGCCATGATTTCCCCTGGCTGCTTCCTATGCCCTGGTTCAGTCCACTGACAAAACATCAACCCCCTATACCACGTTACAGTTCACTCTATCCCATGGATGTTTCTAACCCTTGTGCATGTTCAGGCCCGAGTCACAGAGTGCTTTTTGTTCCATACATCCATGTCCAATTTGGTCAGCCCCCTTCTTATTCCCTCCACTTCTGACACAAATATTGTTAAGTAGCTTTTTTCATGAGAAAAATAAGGAAATAACCATGAATGGTATATCTTACATATGTAAAACATATTCATGAACTTTTGGTAAGATATTAGAGAAAAGGTACAATACTGAATTAAATTACCAATAGGAAAGCATGAATTATGGCAGAATACCCCTTAAAATGTATAAAGTACACCAAACAACTGTGGAATAATGAAAGACTACAAACAGAATATGATACCATACCTCCCATGTTCTCTGGAAAGTCACACATTCGCCCCAGGTGACAGAGGGTAAGAAGGTGATATTGTGATAGTTAAGTTGTGTAAAGGCCG
Organism: Panulirus guttatus; assembly: GCA_032361385.1. Classification (NCBI taxonomy): domain Eukaryota; kingdom Metazoa; phylum Arthropoda; class Malacostraca; order Decapoda; family Palinuridae; genus Panulirus; species Panulirus guttatus. The sequence continues at coordinate 29,932 of JAUUDW010220457.1, read as the reverse complement.
ATGGTGGCCAGTACTACGTGTGTACTTAATAAGAAACATAAAACATACCTAAGTGTTTGCTGAAAAATGCAAAAGCAAATTAAAAGCATTTTACTGTTTGGGTATAGTACACAGCAGAAGTACATGGAAATACTTACACAATAAATCTTAAAACATTCTGCATGATTTTTGATATTTGTGATACCAGTACTTACCAAAACAAGCAAACCACACTTTTGTTAGGGTGTGTTTTCCCTACTTTAAAATAGCTTAAGAAAATATGAACTTGGAGTTGAAGCTAAATAAAAACTGACCTAACCTTGCCAAGGGTAGGTTTAGGAAATGCAAGTTTTGATGATTACAAATATATTTAGCTTACTGGACAAGATACAGATATGTAGATTCTCCAAAAGTGAAGTAGAATCTCCTGATTATTGACATGCCAATATTTTGTAGAGGTTGATATTATTGTTGAAAGTTCCCAATTTTTTACCAGGATGCTCTTCGTTATTAATACATTTTTCATTGTAGTAGCTCGTCATGTTTGACTGTTCTCACTGTATTTCTATAAAACAGTTTTGCCTTGACATGGGTTAAGTGCAAAAGCCCACATTTTACATGTAGACTGATATTCTGTGGTATGACAGTTATGTGCATCCTTAGCTTGCCATTAGGCTCAGAATGTGGCTTTCAGTCAAGACACTTCTGAGCTGAAAGGAGATCAAGCGGGGACACACATTATGTCATGTCTTTTTGCTTGGAAGAGCACATCCAGTTACATGTCAGGCAGAGTTCTGAAAATGAGCAGCTGCTGTATATTGGACTTCCTGATTCATCTTTGTATGAATTAGCACTTCTTGAGAATAAGCTTTAGCTTCATGTACTTCCTCATTGTTGACTCTAAACCTTTCCAGCTCGTCATCTTTCTCAGTCCAACTTCAGAGCTTAGTACCAGTTATGGACAGAAATATTATTCAGTGCCAAGCCCTGTATGAACAAAAAGAGGCAAAAGAAATATTAAGAAAATAAAGTAGTCAAAGTTTTGAAAAATATGGAAAATTTATATGAGATGAATTATGAAATAATCATTGTAAATGAGCAGGAATAAGTAATAGTAAAAAGAGAAGAGTAGGTGTTTGGTGAACATCAAAAAAAAAAGTCTAGTTTAGCCCAGTAGCAGGAAGGAAGATCTGCTTATTACAAAGGGTGTAGAATTATTATGGGCATCACTTCATCTCCCCCTGCTTCAAAGTGCTAGGTACTTTTAAGATATTGTCAGTGGATGGTCCTCTATCAAGTTTCCTCATTCCACATTGATCCAATGTCTGATACGCTTACTATAGAGTAGAATGATTTCTTGATAGCTGAGATTTCAACAACTCTTATTAAAAACCAGAGAGCAGATTGAACTAAAATCTCACAAAAATGATTGATGGATGGTCCCCTGTCAAGTTTCATCATTTTGTGATGCTCTAGCATCCAGTATATCCTTCAGGCCTTATTGGCCAGATGAGCAATAGTGGCCCATCTAAACCTGTGGTTTCTTATATTTTCTTTTATATTTTTGTTTTTGATTCCAGACCTGGCCTCCATGAGGACTTGTGACTGTGACTGGAGTCTCAGAAAATATAATCCAAAACAAAAAGTGGATTAGACTTCAAGTATTAGTTCTTAGCTTGCCTTATTTAGGCTCAGTTGTGAAAAAATTTAATTTTTCATGAAATTCTTGTAACATGTTATGTTGAGTAACATTTTTATTTTCATATTTGATTTTAATTTAGATAAATATGTGTCATTTTTCTTTTTGAGGATAAAGTTGAAGGAGTTATATGTGTAGTGGATAAAGCATTTGATGTACAAATCTCTTCCATAATGAAATTATATCAACCATAGATAACCAAGATATTTTGTGTCCTAATTTTCTGTATTTCCCTATTTTTACAGAATTAAGTTTGTGGCATGAGACGTTCACGCTGGGACTTGAAGGGGGAGCGTGAGTGTCCAAAGGAACAGTCAAGAAGATGGAGCAATCGTTGTTCTTCGCAAATGGACTGGAATATGAATAGCGAAACAGACTCTCATCCTTCAATATCATCTCCTCCACGACAGAGAGCCACTCCATCACCAATTGATTATAGAAGTGAAAGTCGACGGCGTCATGATATTCAACAGGACAGTAATGTACCTCAGAGTTCAACAGGACCCTCACATGGTCCGCAGCAGTCGTTGATGGGCCCTCCACCTACACACTTTGCTGGAACATGGCCTCTAATACCGGCACCTAATGTGTTTGCAGATTCAAATCGTGGCCATCATGCCCCTCCTTCCTTTGCAACACAACAACGGTGGGGACAAGCACATCCAGGCTACTTCCAAACAGATAGTGGCCAGTATGCATTCGATGTGAAGTGGTGGGCACAGCAGAAGCAGTCCATGGATGCTTATTTGAGTGGTCCAAGTTGGGGAGATGATAATAAAAATGCTCATCCAAATCCTAGTATGCCACACTGGTCATTTGGTACTCGTGTAATGAAAAGCTTCAATGGTACAAAACGACATGGCAGCAACAGGCTTGGGAATCGAAATCATCATTCAGAGGGCACTTATAATGGACACAGACCTGACTCCAACTATGATTTGGTAGATCCACGTCGAAGATCTTCCTCAGCATCTCACCAGGGTCAGAAAAGTCGAGACAGCAGCAGGTCGAGTAGTCGTAACTATCACTTAGAGGGGAATTACAACGGACAGAGAAATGACTCTGGTTTTGGTCTGCCAGATTTACGTCGGCAACCTGTATGTTTATCTCATCCGATTCAGAAAAACAGGGACATTTCTCATGATTCTAGAAAACGTCATAATATAGATAAGAGAGATCTTAGAAGGACTATTCCCATGCATCATATACCTTTTAGAGATGCCTGGGGCTGTAGTGATGATGTTAGTGGAAAGGGAAGGGGAAAGAAAAGTGGGAAGAAAGGTAAATTAAAAATACAGCAAAACAAATTTGATGTACCTGGTAGCTATAAGTCTTTTGGTCCTTTGAACAAAAGTATACGACCTGCTTGTACAAGTGCTGCTGTGACACAGCCAAGAGATGATTGGTTTGTGTTTAAGAATAAAGGTAAAGAAAAAAAGGGGAAAAAAACAAAAGGTGATGAAAGTGCCACTTATGCTGAAGCAGCTAAGAAAAAAGCACTTGCAGTAGCTGCAAATAAATTGAAAAGAACATTCCTTGCTGCGAAGAAAAAGAATTGTGGAAAAGATTGCTCTACCGCTGACGATGAAGATAATGATGATGGTATGTCAGAAGCCACTGAAGAAAACAGTGCTCAGGACTTGTCCATGCCTCGTCGCCACCCAAGTTGCTTAGAGTTTGACATTGATATACGTTTCAGTGCAAAGGAATGGGCATCTGTGGGGCGTGGGCAAGGTGGATCTAGTAATATCTTGGACATACCCCAAACATCTTCCTCGTCAAGAAAACGGCTAAATGCCTTGCAGAAAAGTAGTAGCATAAGTGGAGAGAGGGGATTAGGTTGTGGAGAGGAACAGGAAGACTCTGGAACTTACTCTGATACAGATGTTGGAAGAGGGGAATCTCACTGGTCTCTTAATTCAGGACAGCTGCCATCGTCATCAGCATATCCTCGTCGACGACACTTATCAGAGAACTCAGGGGTGATTGACCTTCGGAAAAATCCTACAAATGGTTGTTCAGCATCAAGACCAGGGCCAGGACGAATGAGGTCTTGCTCCATGAGTTTGGTAGAAGGGGCAGGTTCAAGTAAAGAAGGTCAGGGAAGTTCTGGTGAAAGTCAAGGAACCCGCATGAAACTACATTTGATGCCAAAATTGAGAAGATTAATGTTGAAGCAACTACTCACTATGGATAAAAAGTCTCTTCAGGTAATGAACTGTCAAATAGCAGTTTTCTTTCTTAGTAATATGTTTCAAAAGTATGAAGCTGCTGATGGTATTTGAATGCAATTTAACAAAATGTTTGAAAGCTTGAAGGGTGTACTAATATGGCACACTACTTAATTGGCTGAACTTGTAAACAAAACTGGCTCTAGAACTTTTGGAGAATGGGCATTTTAGAAGTTACCCATTTCAGCCACTTGTACTTTTCTTTTCATTCTTCCAAGCCTATGCTTCATTTGCATACATTAGAGTAGGCTACATTGTCTTCTTTTAGTCCTCACCACAGTTTTAAGTTCAGATAAAAGTGTTAATTTGGAAGTATGGAAAGCATTGTTGGAAAATTGCTGCATCTTGCTGTCATGTATTTCTTGAGAAGCATGTGTAATGGATGGCAGAGAAAATAGAATAGTTAAGAGGTATATTTAGGAAGGAGGGTGGGGGGACAAAGTGATATATGATTAAAGGAAGATGTATGAAAGAGGAAGTCATTGGAGAAACTAGAAATGCAGAATTTTTTGGAGCATGTGAAGACGCCTCCCCCATCTGTAATGAAATTCTTGCGCTGATTTTCTTAAAGGACTTTAACAATTGCAAGAACAGTTGATATTTGAATGTGAAATTAGAAGAAAAAAACAGAAAATCAAAACGCCTGAAAAATAAGTGTTGTTTTTGCTTAACAGTCCAAAGTTAAGGGTATTTGACCCATGGATGAAGGAATGGCCCATGGGTGTAATTTCGAAAACAAAAAGATTTCTCCATGGGAAGAGAAAGAGAAATTCTGACAAAGTGCTAAGGTTGTAAATGGGTGGGATAAGTGAAAAGAAGCTTGTAGGGAACCAAAAGTGTAATCAAAGGACAGTGAAAGAGTAGCATTGTATAAGTAGTGTTCACTGATGAGTGAGTAAAAATACATAATTACTTATCTTGTTAGGGAGATTATATCCAGCTGCTTAGGGCTGAACGTGTACATAGTTTGATGTGTGATACTGTACTGTTAATGTTGCTTTCTATTTTTAAGGATCATATAGTATATATACACCATATATTTTTTGAAATATGAAGGCAACTAGGCTTGACTTAGTTACTTGCCGCACAAAGGAAGGGAATGAATTTGTTTCTTGCTCTGAAGTAAATGACATATTTTTGGATTTTTTTTTTTTCTATTCTAATGTGTATATTGATGTCAATATCCAGAGAGTAGTGACACAGATAATCCCAGAGAAACATTTCATTCACTTAAATTCCCCAATTTCTTGTTTAATAGATTCAGTAGAAAATAGCAAACATTATGTGAAGCTGTGTTTTTCTTTGGGCACTGTTATTGATAATGATTTGTTTGAGAAGAACGGGGTTTCTCCTCATTTTAAAGAAAGAGAACATACTGATTTGACATTCTAGAAAGAGTATCTTCTTCCTTTAGACTGTGATTTATTTCTCATATCTTCTTGCACCCATAGTTAACCAAGACAAAAACAGTATGCTCTACTCATGATTCAATCTTTTCTACAGCAGTATGCTGTTAGGTGATTATTTTTTTACTGCGACTGGGATATGAGCTAATCATGTTAACTTAATCAGTGCTTCTTATGCTTTCTGTAGTGAGTAGGACTTATTTCTAACTGAATCAGTGTTTCATATGCTCTCTTTTGTAAGTTGGACCAGTTGCAACATAGAACTCCAATATTCCTGACAGTTATCTGTTGGTCAGAACTGCTTTTCATTGTTAAAGTGAGGTATTCCCATGTTGAGAAACAGTTTGAGCAGATTTTGATATCACTCAAGATTGTCATTTTTTAAAGTGCCGTCAAAAATTTTTGTTGGTACTATTCTTTTGACAATACATTTTTTTTTACCAGTGCCATGTGAATCAGAGCTACAGTGCAAGTGTTCATCAACTTTATTGTTTTTCATCTCGTTTATTTTTCATATCTTCCTTTAACCTCCAAATTCCCCTCATCTATTATACACACCAGGTAAAACTACATATCCCCATCCCCTTGTCCTCTTATACTTTTGTTTTGCCACATCCTCTAACTTCCTCATTTTTGTTAAGGGAAACAAATGCTCCTGCCCCCAGTTTTATTGTGAAATATGCATGAGGTAACCTCATGGTGATGATGATGATTTTTTTTTTCTTTTTTTTCTTTTTTTTTTTAAGGTTTCAGTTGCTGGTCTCTGGTTTTGTTAGCACCTGATATTCAGTGCTTTTTTATATCTTTTATGAGCTCAGAATATTTTAAGCTAGTTAAGGTGAGGAAGATAGCAGTGTTGTTACATTGTAGTGCTTAAGTGCCTCTTTTTTTGTATCAGGATTTATAATGCAGTGCTTAGTTGCACCTCTCTCTTGTTTAGCAAGATGTAGAAATCTAACTCATGGACTTGTTTATGTATAATACTTTTAAGAGGCAGTCAAGGGTGATATCACCATTGTACTCTTTATACTGTAATTTGCATGTTCTCTTATGACAAATTTTGTAATCACTTCATGTTGTAAGTTTAGGGTGATGCATGCATAATCTTAATCAGACATTTTTGTTGCCAAACTTACCCATACCCAGTGTTTTTGAAGACAACATTTCTGCTTAAACAATTACTAAATAAAAAGATTTAGGATTTCCTATGTATACTTTTTTCAAACTTGTTCACCATTTCCCATTTAGCAAGATAGTGCCAGGAACAGACACAGAATGCCCAGATTTGTTCACATCCACTCTCTAGCTGTCGTATATAATGTACCGAAACCAGAGACCCCCAGTCCTTAGTCAATCCCTACAGACTTTTCCATGGTTTGCCCTGACCACTTCATATTCTATGGTTCAATCCATTGACAACACTGTCCGCTGTGTACCACATCTTGCCAGTTTCCTCTGTCCCATACATATGTCACACCCTCATGCATGCTTAGGCACCATTCACTTAAAGGATCTTTCACTCCATTCTTCCACCTTCTCCATAGTCTACCCCATGTCTTTGTTCCTTTCACGGCCAACATGTATACCCTCACAGACAACCTCACCTCACTCATCCTCTTCAAATGTCCAAACCATTCAGGTCTTTTAAACATATTTATTGCACTTCTCTCTTTCCCTGTCATTCTATATTCCATCATGTCTCATACCACATTTTGTCCTCAAAAATTTTATTTCCACCTCATCTCCCTTCCTCCATACATTTTTGTCAAGAACTCTTGCCTTGCAAGCTTCAGGGCTGCTGTCCCACCAGAAAAATCCATCTTTGACCTTACAGACAATGACCTGTCTTTTCACACACTCCTCAATATAATCAGGACCTCAGTCCCCTCACTCACCGTGTGGCTTATTTCAGCTCTCATCGATCCATCCACTGCCAAAGTCCATTCCCAGGTATCTAAAACATTTCCCTTATTCTAGATTTTCTCCATTCAATCTTATACTCCAATCTACTTGTCTCACTCCACAGCTAAACTTAATAACTGTACTTTTATTCACATAAACTCTCAACTCTCTCCTTTCACATGTTCTTCCAAAACTCAGAAACTTGCTTTTGCAATTTCTCACTCAAATCTTGCCACCAGAGCTGTATCACTAGCAAACAGCATCTGACACCCTCAACAGATTCTAGACCTGCCCCTCTCTCCAAAACCTTCACATTCACTGTTCTCACCACCTAATCCAGAAGCACATTAAAAAAACAGTAGTGACATCACATGCTCTTGCCACAGATCCACTTTCACCAGAAACAGCTCACCCGCCTGTCTTTTTTATTCTCACACATCCCTTACTCTCTTCCTAAATATTCCTCACTTTTTCTAGAAGCTTTTCACCCTTACCTTATTTATAACACCATCCACAAAGCATCTGTGTCAACTCTTTCATATGCATTCTCTAGAGCCATCAATGCCACATACAAATCATGTTTCTTTAAGTATTTCTCTCATAAATTCTTCAAAGCAAACACCTGATCACGTCATCCTCTTCCACTCCTGAGACCATATTTTTTCTCTGCCGTCTGTTGCATTGTGCAGCAACCACCCTCTCAATCACTCCTCTCCCATGCACCTTGCCAGTTGCAGTAAACAAACTCATCCATGTGTAATTCAAACAGTACATATACTGGTGAAACTATTAGAGTAAGGAAGAAAGGGAAAATGGAAAGATACCATTCAAAGATTTGTGTTGCATTTTAGAACACTATATGAGAGAAAAGGTAATCTTTTTCTCCTACATAGTGATTACACCTTTTATTACTCTCTTCAGTACATCAAAATCACTGAGTCCTACACATTCTGTTCTCTATAATCAGCCATTTATATCCTAGAGCAACATACAAAGGACAATTGAGTCAACTGAATGGTGATTCTATAGATTTATAGTTATTTTCATTATCTATCCTTCCAGCAATCATCTCCCTAACCTTTTGACCTTACCTGTAAGGGTTAGGTCAAAGGCTGTTTTGTAGTGATGAAGAGGCTAAAGTGAAGATTGCTAGGTTAAAGGCAAATATCACATTGAATAGTTTAAAGTATTATGCTTTGGTCCAGTTGCCTTGACAGGATAGGACTGCTTAGCTTGTTTCCTGTAAGCCTCTTCTGCCAGAGTCCAGAAATTTCACTTCATACAAAACTCATTCTTATATTGTAAAACTATCTTATCCATAATATTGTGTTTATTTTTATTATTATTGTTGTGGTGAGCACACCCCATTAATTTTTCCCTTTACTTAGATAATTATTTACTATTCCTTCACTTCACCCTCCCCCCCATAAGTCTCTGATAGAAAACCTTATGTTAATTGATTCCCTCCATATTGCTGCTGACTCTAGACGGCAGTATCTATTTTCCACTTTTCCATGTCCCACCCCAGCTCCAAAAACCAGAATTGATCATTTCCAGCATAGCTCTTAACTTTTTGTATTTTACTGGTGAGTTTTAATGCCAAGTTTATAATAATGTTGGTAAATATCAGGAGCTGGTGGATGACCCACGATCTCGCAAGGCACAGTTCATGATGAATCACCTTATGTCTGAGCACCGAGCAGCTTTGTCTCAGCGTCTCACTCAGCAACGCTTCAAAACTCCAGATGCTGTACCTGATGATGAGCTCCAGTTATTGAATAGTTTGGAGAATTCGCAACTAAATTCTCTTCCACCAGAAGTTGTGCAACAGGTAATTTATCCCTCTCGTTTCATTTTGTTGATGATGAAAGATGCTTCTGCTGAAAATGCATTTGTAAGTGTTCTCCAGTTGCAGGAGTTTTCTGTGTAATCATTCACAATACACGAATAAGATCTTAAGAATACTGTTAATATTTCATGTGTCATATCCTGTCACAAAGCAGGTGTTTCAAACAAATTTCCTTTCAGCTTAGCCTTTATATATTCTTGCTCATTCATCCCTCTTGTCATTGTTTAATGCAACTTCCTCACTCTTTTCTCAGTACATTACCTTTGGTTTTTACTATTATGTTATCTGACTTTCTTTGTGATGTTGGGTATTATTTTCTAGCTTATTCATACCATATGCTTTTTTTTTTCCCCTGTTGGAGGCTCTAGTCATAGACAAAAGTCTACTTCAAGGGCAGGCCTTGATAGAAATATAGAGAGGTTAGCGAAAGGGAAAATATGAGAGATAAGGAAAATATTTGCTCTTAACTATATTAATGACTGTCTTTTTTATTTTATCATTAGATTTCTCTCATTATTTATCACAGTCTGTTCTCTTTTCCCAACATCTTTCTTGAAAATTATCCTGTCTGCATGCACTCTACTAATCTGCTTAATCTTTTCTTGTTCTGTTCCTCATTTTAATTACTTTTGTAAATTTTTAGATTTCATGGTGGGTTAGACACAACCTAGTGCAGGTGAATGTTTCTAAAGCCCAATTTCTTTCAGGTTGGAGATTTATTTTTCAAAACTAAGATTCTTCTCCCCAAACCACAGGCTAGCTAAAGGACAAGGACCATAGAGAATAAGGCATCACTCTTAATAGTCTGCAGGGTTGTGTCAGGTGGCACTGTGGGTAATTGGAGTGCTACTTAATGAAATAAACTTAAGAAAGCAGAAGTTTAGAGTATATGCCAGAAAAAAATGGTGCTCTGCAGGCATCACTGAATAGAAGGAGTTAGGTGTAGTGTATATAAGAATCATACGTGATGGACTTTCAGCACCGTTTCATTGATAAATGTGAAACTTGGTTCTTGTTATTGGCTGGTTTCGAAAGTTCGTACGATAATAGGTGTCCAGTGGAATTACCCTTCATCTTACATTGGTTCAGAATGAAGAGAGTCTCCTCAAAACTGTGTTTTGTTTCCTTCATCATAATTTTTATAAAAATCTTTGGATCTGTTCATGAAATTTCACCAACACTCTGTTGTGTAGTTGATATTACAGTGTATTGAAATTTGTGCATATTTCATTTATTTGGTACAAACTAAGAAAAAGTAAGTTACATATTTTGCTTAGAGAAATAACTTTTGTTTATATTTTTTGCAGTTAATCAGTACAAATTTAAAGTGTCCTTTGTTTGATTAAAAGAGAGAAATTAAACTACGTGTTGTTACAGGTTCGTGAAATCTTGGCCCTAGAGCAGCATGGCAATAGCAGTGCATGGGAGGAAGTAACATTGTCTATCAGTGACCTTCTCAGTGCTGATTCAGATCCAGATCAAGATTGTCAGATAATTTCTCCACCACCCCGTGACCCCACCTCCACCATCACTATCCATGATTCAGATTCAGAGATGGAGGATCTTATCCATGGTGATGGTGACAGTGAACATGATGAGGATGACCATGAACGAGGGGAAAGAGAGGAGGAGGAGGAGGAAGAGGAGGAGGAGGAGGACCATGAGGATAGAGAGAGTGATCATGAAGATGATGACCAAGAAGATGAGGAACATGAAGAGGAAGAAGAGGATGAGGAGGAGGAAGAAGAGGAAGAGGAGGTCCAACAGCATCAGGTTCCTTCTGCTATGGAAAGTACAGACACAAATAAGACAAGAGGTTCCATAAGTAAGCAAGAATCACCCACACCACCTACTGGGACTAAACCCACAAACCCTATACAGATGTTATCTCAAATTCCTGTGGAGGTGCCACTCTGTGTAATGGAAACTTTAGGTGGTGATCCTAACAATACTAGAGACCTTAGCAGTCAGGTGTCTGATACAACAGTGAATTTGATGGCTACTAATCAGCCACCTTTAAATAACCAGAGGCCAGCAGCTGATAACATCCCAGTACCTGGACCCAGTTCACTCCTACTGGCTCCAACAAGACTAAAGGTAAGATGAGAGTTTTCTATACAGTTACCGTATGATATAGGAAGATGGAAATATGTAAATATTTTATGAGAGCCTGTTCACTTTTTTTTTTTTCCCACCTTGCCTTTTGCATGTAGGACATTATACCATCACCCTCTGTATTTGTTTATCTGTCTGTGGCTCATTCTTATAAGCACATTAACTGAAGAACAGTACTTAATAAGATCTTCATAGTTACACCATAGGTACCCCCAGTAGAGGTGACAAGTTGCTTAAATTTACATATTAGGAAAATCAATATTTTTCTTGTTGCTGTAATGCAGCAGTGCTATATGAGTAGAAGTTCAGAGTTATAAAGTATGTGTTAGGTGAAAACAGATATGGCAGTATGGAATTGTTTGCAACTTAAAGAATTGTCAACATAATTTTGATTTTACCCCTGTATGTAACTCATGATAGGAGATCCGGCAACACAAGTGCCTTTTATTCACTTATGTTGTCTCAGTAGGAGGTATCAAAGCAAGGCAGAGAAACAGATGAAAATTGTTTTGTTAAAATGCTTAGAGTTTTTTAGAATTACAGAAGATATGATGTAAGTTATGAGCTAGCAAACTTTTTTATACATTGTGATACAGTCCATGTATCACCTTCAGGTGAAGGAGGAACGTCCATCCCCAATAAGTGAATGTGGCCTCTGCATGCACAATCCTCGGACACCTCACACCTCTGAATGTGTTTACCCCTATGGTTTGGCTCCTCCATCTCCTGTGGCACTGATGTCTGGGCCACCACGACCCCTGGGTACCACACCACCTCAAAGACCAGTCCCCCAGTTGCCTGCTACTCAACAGCCACCTGCCGTCCCACTCTCATCGTCACATTACCAGAGGTCTATCAAACAGGAGAAGCTTGATGGTTAGTTCTGTTTGATTAATTGCTGTTGTATTCACCAGTATATTATATTATAAGGACATTCTCATATTTGAATATTTATAATTTCATAGTTTTTCTGCATAATTTTGCTACACTGCTTGCATAACTTTTGTACTGGAATATCTTATGTTCTTATGATTGATATATGGTATATTTTCCCTTACAAGCTTTAAGTTTAAACTCTTTTGACATGTCTTTTTTATAAGAGTTATTTGTGTTTTTTCCTCATCTTGTAGCATAGTTATAGCAGTTTATTTTTTACAAATACAGTGCTCTTGAACTTTATTATGCCTTTGTATCTTACATTGTAGAACAACTGATGGTAGATCATACCACTTTGTGTGAGACAGCTATGTTCTTGCATCACATGATTAATTTTTATTGTGTACTCAAATTATTGAATAGATAGAATAGATCTCTCATTTATTTGAATTATAACATTTATGAGTAGCATGGAAGTGAATCTGTCACAGAGAATTGGGCATTCCAGTGCTTTTTTAGCCTGAGGGGCAGTGGTTAGGAATATTAGAGTCAGAAAATTACTTTCTATAAAAGATGCTTGGCTGGATACAATTGCAGTATCATTTTTAACTTCACATGTTTTCCCTTTGAAGAATTATGTATGGAAAAGGTTTAAGCAAAAATATTACATTACACTAGTGTTGGTATTTATAGTTATTAAATGTATTTGTTTTATCAACAGAATCATATCTGAAGTATGAACATGTGAAACGGCCATCCTCAGAAGAGCGTCCAAAGAACCCTGCTCCTCCTGACACACTTCCCCTTCCACCATCAGCACAAGGACTTCATCCCCCACCACATCCAAGGCCTCTCATATTTTCTCCAGACAATGATTTTCCTGACCCACCTCGTCCACCACCACCTCCACCTCCTCAGTTTAGCCCTCGTATTAAGTTAGAACGACATACACCAGTTCAGTTTATGTGCTGTTGCATGAGGAATGAGTGTGAGCGTAGCAGCACCCATAGTGCAGAAATGCGACCACCTTCACACCGCAATGGAGCCACTCCACAACCAACAGAGAGACGGCCAACACCTCATCTGTACAAAATGGAACCACCGTCCCCATGTGCCTCTCGGGCCAGAACCCCACACCAGAGTCTTCCTGGTCACTTTGCACCACCAGCTTCACCTCGTTCCCTTAGCAATACTGTGACAGCTGAAACAAGAGTTACTGTTGGTGTGCAAACGGAAAAGGAACGCCCTGTTGTAGCATGTGACCCAGGCTATAATAACAACATTAACAGTAAAAGACTTTATATTCCTAACTTAAGTTTAGCCAGAAGTGTAACACCTTTAGCGACTATTAAGATAGATCAGAGCACTAGCACAGATGATTTAGGTGGAGCTTGGGAACACCAGCAACGTGGTAAAAGTCGTATTAAAGGATGGTGGTGGCATCGAACAGGACGTCCTAGAAATCACCTCAGCCAACTAACATCTATATCGAATTCTCTTAGTGATTTTGAATTCAGTCAGGATACCACTGTTGCATTACAGCAAATGATGGTTTTCAGTGAACAAGAAACAGAATTTGTTCGGCACTTAGAGAACATTGATCAAGAAATTCATGAATTAATGCGAGAGAAAAGACGCATGACAGAGGAATTAGGACGCTTACAGCACCTTCGAATGGGTAAGTTGCAACAGCTTGTTCGACAAGGTGGTTCTAGTGGTGGGATAGCAGGAGCTGTGGTTTCTAGAGGAGAACCTCCTTCTCTGCGAGGACCATGCAATGACAGAACATCACGAACATGTCATCAAGACTCCAGTTCAGATGGTGGTGATCCTATGGATACCAGTAACACTACTACTACTTACAATGTAGAAAATATTTCAGTACGGTACGGATTGTCAAAGGAAGATGTTTGTGTGCAGTCCACGACAGACAATGCCTCAGTTGTTTCCTCTTCTCAAGAAAAAGGTCCAAGAGTTCGTTCTTTCAGTTTCTCTCATACATCCTCCAATGATTCAAGCAATGAATCTCAAACTATTAGAAGACAGAGATGTACATCCACTTGCCATTCTCCAGGTAAAAGTTTGAAGTCTAAAGAAACATATCAGATTACTTATCTTGGACCTATTAACCCTAATGAAGAATTTTATCAGCAAATAGCAAGTAACATTCATAAACTGCAACAGTCCATATCAAATACTGATTCAGAAACAGACAATGATGCAAAAGCATTAGAAGTCCCTGTTGAAAGCTCGGAGGCTAATGCATTCTACAAAGATGATGTAAGAGAGGCAACAAGTAGAAATAGGAGCAACTCTCTCTCAAGTTCAGCCGAAGGTGACGTTGAAAGTGAAGTACCAGTTGATCGCGATGAAGAGGAGGAAGAGAGAATATCAAGAACTAGACTTAAGATGTCTACTGGTGATGGAGAAGCTGTTGTTGATTCTTCTGAACAGCATGATGTTAAATTAGATAATGAGTCTTCTCAAGGAGATAGTGAAGACTTGTCTATACTAAGGCCTGAAGAAGAGGAAAGTAGATCCATGAATGCACAAATTAGTAGTAGGCAAATGGAGGTTGATGAAATTAAGAGAGAAGGAGAAGAACTAGAATATGCTCAGGATCCTGGTTCATCTGAACCATGTCAGGAGCCTGTGTCATCTGAAACATTGCAGGAACCCAAATCAGCTAAGATAAGCCAGAACTATGTGACTACAGAAACATGCCATGAATCTGGATCAGCAGGGTTGTGCCAAGAACCTAGTATGGTGCAAGTGTCAAGAGCTATTCAAGAACCTCCTCTAAGCAAAATATGCCAGGAACCTACTTTTGCTCAAACAAATCAAGCAACAGAAAAAGAGGGATTCTCAAATACTTCAAGGAAGAGCTGTACTTCTACATCTTCACCTGCATCATCACCAGACAGCCAGAAATCAAGAAATTCATCTGGTGAACACTGTTACAGTTTGAGGTCTCGAGGACCCCCATGTAAGATCAGGCAGAATTTGCAAGGAAACCAAGACTTGAATAATGAAATACAAGAAGAAAATTGTGTTAAGGCCTCATTAGGGAAGAAAATTGAGAAAGTGGTGGGGGATGAAGAACATGCAGATGATGAGAGGGAGAAAGAAGATGAAGACTTTGGGAGATCACACAAACTGGAAGAATCAGATGGTTGTGCTGAAGAAAAGAAGAGGAAACGTAAACGAAAGACAAAGAGACACCGGGTGAATAAAAGAAAAAAGAAGAAATTACAGGAAAAAGGTGGAAAGAATTCACCTATTGCAATGAATGCTAAAAGAAAATTGCCAGTAACTCCAGCTTCAATGTCATCATCTCATAGTTCCCTTCCCCAAGCAGAAAAAGATATCAAAAGTAGTATAGATACTGATGAAGTGATGGACAGTTCAGGAGATGAGCGTGCATTTGTAAACCCTCCATCCCATGGTTGTGCAGTATTGGATATTAAGGTAAAGTATTTAATGATTAATGTGTCTGTAATATTTAACTGTAGGCCATCCACTAAATATTGATGCATTCCAGTTTGCATTTTTTCTTCAGCTAGCTTTGCAAATGCTGCAGTCGCATGTTAGCCTTTAACACATTTTTAACACTGCCATATTGCCAAAGTCTCTTAGCCATCAGAAGATGTTTTGCCTCATGTCTCATTGTTTGGTAACTGTCATTCAGCAAATAGGATTACATTACTTTTTCTTAAGGGCTGATGTTAGTTCACTTGCTTTGTTCCTTTTTAGGAATTCAGTTGAATGTAGATTTTGTCTTATTGTTAATTTGTAATCCGTTGCCAAACTGTAGAATGTCTTTAGAGTCTGCATAATAGTCTGACTGCGTTAGCTTATTGTAATCCATTCTCCTGCAGAGATGGAATGTACTATATACATTATTCAGTGATTTTGTAATTACAAATGCATTAGAATTCATTTGAAATATCCCTCTCCTTAATCGGTCTCTCCGCATCTATCCATTTCGTTACCTTCCTCCTTGTACCATCGGCAGCATTAGTTAACATCTTAACCATCCTGTCATTTGCCATATATTTTACATGGCCATGCCAGGCACAGACTTTCATTCTTGTATCTTCCTATTAGATTCATCATTCCACATATCCTGCTCACGTTCTGTCTACCTATCTGTATCTCTGATGCCCATTTCCTCCAGGAACTCTCTCTAGATGACATAGCAAAAGAGTCCCCATAGCTGGTAAACTCTGGTGCTGTTTATTCATATTATAATTATCTTCATAATTCTAGCTATGTACAGAGTATCCATCTCTTCTGCTATCATTTTGACACTGTCTGACTTCTATGAACTAGGTTTCATTTCCATATATCAGAGGTGGGACGGATTCTCCATCATGTAAGCTTCTTGTATACTGCACTAAGCTTTCTCCCAGTCTATAGTGTACCTACAATTTTCTCCCTTTCATAAATACTTTAAACTGAACTTTATTCCAGGGTATCTAAATTCTTGCACTAACATTCTATTTGACTAATGCGGATTTCCAAAGTAAACTTGAACACAAGGCATATCAGCAGTAAATGAATAACATTTTATGCCATTAATTCTATACCGTTAATGTTTAATTTGGTGTAAAATAATATGATGTTGAATGCTGTGGGATACCAAATTAAGCAATACAGTTATATTGCTCACTCTAATGGCAAAAGAGTAAGGTGGTCTAGCCTCTCACCATGAGATTTTTATATACTTTTGTTACATCTTTTGTAATGTACATGACAACATGTTGATACTGATCATAGATATGAATTTTGCAATGTTTGATGTATGTTGGAATGTGTTTACCTGTTTGACTTCAGAATTTTCAATTGATCTGTTTACATCTTTACATTATTAATGGTCTTTGATGTTCCTTTCTGCTAACTAAATTACTGCAGGTCATGATAAAAGATTCTCATTTTTATTTCTTCCAGCAGAAATGATGAAAAAACATCTGTCCTCTCTCCGTATAGTAGCTTTGCTCCTACACCATATATTTGTAGCACCTTCCTCAAAGTCTCACTGTCAAGCCTATCTTTTGGTTTCTCCTGGTATGTGCATGCCACATACAGATCTTTGCCTTTCTCCAAGTTTTTTTCACACCAGAAGCTCAGAGTAAACGCTTGGTCCACACACCCTAGACCACTCATGAAGCTGCATTGCAATTCCCCAACCTATTGCTTTCTTTATACCACCACCATTTCAAAGGTCTTTTATGGATATAGATGAATAAGTATATTTGTACCATTTGAATTTCTAGATTGTTGGAGAATGTCATAACTACATCAAGTGATGGGTTCACAAGATGCTATAACATGATGTGAATCTGGCATGGATATATGTAATGTAGATGAATAACTATAGACACATCATTTGGGTTCACAGGTTATTGGAGAATTTGTGATAACTGCATCAAGTGATGGGACTGCAAGATGTTATGACATGGCCTAAGGTCGTGTTATGACCACTTATGTTGATCATACTGACATAGTAACTTGTGTTGGAGCAGTTGGCAAACCTGACTTTGCTTCAGATGCACCAGAATTTCAGGTTGTAACTGGATCAGCAGATAAAACAATTTGCATATTCAATGGCAAGGTAATCCAATTTTTGCCTTTGTTCTCTTTAGCTGCAACTTTTGTACTCTATGAAATATGTGCATGTTAATGGAAATTGAAACTTGTTTATTTATTTATTTTCTTAATAAGACTGTATCTCCATCTTTAACCTTATGTAATAATATGAATGTCTCAATTTTGCTTTATTCTAGACTGGCATTGTAAAGCAGCGCTGTGAGGTTGGTGAGGGAGTGCGTTGTCTAGACATATCTTGGGGCCATCTCTTCCTGGGGACTGAAGGTGGTTGTGGAGCAAGATGGAATTTTAAGGTAAATTTGTCCTTAAAGATGGATTGTTTTCAAAATATGAATAGAGTTGCTTTCAGGAAATGGCTGATTACTTCTTTGATAGGTTTTTGTAATAAATAGTGAAGCAACATGATGCAGTAATTGATTACCCATAGGACAAAGGAGTAACAGAAATGGTGCAGTACTGTGGCAAGGCAGTAACAAGCTTGAAAGCCATGACTGAGGGTGGTCGCCGTGTTCTGCTTGTTGCTGCTAAAACTACACCACTGATGATCAGAGACGCTATGTCTGGTAAGGCTCTTTTGTCTTGCATGTATGAGTTATTTAGTGTCAGTTGAATATACAAGAAAGCAAAGGGAAATGTTGATAGGTACATACGGAAAATTTTTACCCACAAGTAAACTCAACGTGATTTTTTTTTATGAAGCATGGCTAATATGAAGCTTACTCTCCCCCATCTTATTTGTGCCGCAGTACTGTTATTTCCTAGTCCCACACAGTTTCCATAGTTAACAATCTTTGGTTCCTCTACAACAGTTTAAGCCATACCTGGACATACTGAAAAATTTTTAGCCAACATCGGAATTTGTTAGAAATCAAAAAGAGAAGGCAAGATGGTTTACAATCAGATTGAGAAAACATCTTATACTTGGGGATAAGAAATGCTATCCATGTATCTCACACATGACATAGGTGACAGACGGGCTGGAGTTGGAGGACTGGAAAGCATTTCGTCTGTATTATAACTTTTCAAATAGTTGTAATAGATGAAGGAGGTAAGACCTAATGTATTGTTTTTGTTTTGACGTGTATTTCATTAATTTTATAATGCTAAACAAAAACGTTGAATGATCCACATCCTCCAAAACCCTCCTCCTTCAGTTAGCTACTCCACCTGGGGATCAACGCATTAACTTCAGCAGTATGCCATGCCTTATTTTTATGTAGTGAAGGGAAACAAGATTTAAAGAACTTTTTTTCTGTGTAGGTAAGACAGTGTCTCTTGCTTCTCATATCACCAAAACACAAAAGCTTTGTTTATAATATTAGGATGATGTAGCAAGAAGGTTCATCAGTATATTCGTTTGTGTATTATGTTTACTGTTTTTATGCTTTATGATTATGTACCTGAAATGATGCAACTCCGATTATATTTGTCTCTGTAGGTCTATTTCTGCGCACCCTGGAGCACATACAGCTGACAGTTTATGCTACAGTGACTCATGGAGGACTTCTGTACACTGGTGGCTCTAACAAAGCCATTGTTTACTATGATTTTACGGTTAGTTTTTACCTTACTTACCACTCAATAAAAGCTGCCAAGTTTCATCATTATTTTTTTAACCTCATGTTAGATTATCAGCTGGTGCAAAACATACAAAACAAGGCATTCAGAACAGTCATCGGCTGTCTAGCAGCCACAAGCATTCATCATCTGCACAATGAAACAAAAATGCTTCCAGCGCAATCTCATTGCAGTGTGCTGAAAATGCTAAACTATTAAACTGTTTAGTATATTTAGTGTAGTCCAAGCATTCATAAGTCTCTTTTAACTCTGTGGTATTGCCTTTTTCTTTTTAGACTTATCTGTGATGATGGGAAAGGGAAAGTTAACTGTAAGTGGCTATTTCATAAGAATACTAATTGTGTGTGCATTTCCTTTTTTTTTTCTACACCAGTAACTTTTCACATATCTTTGTACATTATAATCTGCTTTGATTTATTGGTAATCTTATGTTTAAATCTTTTTACTTTGTTATCAATCATGAAGGAAATTTTTTTCCAGACGGGTAATAGTCGAGGACACATATCTAGTGAGGCTGATGTGTCATGTCTCACCATCTACAAAGGTCGCTTAATTGCTACTTGTTATGATGGACTCGTCCGAATATTTTGTTTGGCTGTATGTAAACTCTTTGGTTAGATTTATATTTTTGAAATAATCTTTGAAAATTTGTAGTAGTTGGTCATTTATTAATTGATAAAGTTGTAACAAATTGTTAATACAGCATTTTGATATCACAGACCTTTGCAATTTTGTTTTGTATTGTTATCTTATAAGTGTTTTTCCACTTATATTAGTTATTCATTATGAGTTATATATTTTTCACAGACTGGCCAGCTTCTTCAGAGAATACCAGTGGAAGCTACAAATAGAATGTTTATTTGCTCAGCGTTATATAAAGACAGAGTAAGTAATACTGTTTAATGTACCTCAGTGAGTGTCAAAGATTTGCCTTTTTAGAATATTTTAGTATTCGTGTGCTTTCATTTATGTGTCTTAGAATAATTCTCTATCTTTAAGTTTTTACCATACCCTCCAAACATTTCACTTGGTTTGACTTCAAGATAATGTAATGGAAGACAGATGAGACTACATACCTCTCTAATGAATATCATTAACTCTGTACCAATTTCCAGATGAATCATTTGCATACAGGCATGAATTGGGGTCCCCAATCCAGTCATGCAGACTGGCAGAGGGCAGGGGTATCTAATACCATTTATTTGTTTGTTCATGATGCTGCCTTACTATAGCAGGAAAGGCAGTTGGGTCTATAAAAAATCATGAAGCATTAATTATCCCCTTATAATTTTACAATATCAAACTTTTCTTTTTTTCAAATCTACATGACACATCCAAAATCTTCTTGAAGTGTAGGAAAAGTGTTGCTAAAACTTGAAATATTGGCTAAAGAAACATGCATGTCAGATTGGCTGTTAAATGAAAAAAACAGGTATACAAAAGTTTTATAATTATTATCATCTGATGATGTTATTTTTCAGTTACTGGTGGGAAACAAAAAGGGAGAGGTAGTGGGTTGTCATCTGCCTCAGCTAAACAGTCAACCTGCCCAGTAAACTCATGACTGAAGCTGTCTGGCATTCCTTAGCAGTGGAGGCCCAGCAAGTTGGAGAAGCAACAGCCAACTTGGAGGTCTGGCTTCCACTCAAGTTGGAAACAGGACAAAATTATTATTTCTCCTACGAAGAATTGGTGCTCAGAAGATTAAGTAGAATATTAGTTCAAATTTAATTATGTTTTTGAAAAGTTTAACCTCTAGATTACTGCCTTTTGGGTGGTGTAAATAAAGTATTCTGAAGTGTAGACTTTTCAGTCTGGCTCAATCTTGCTCACTATTGACAGACATGTGTGCTCCAATTTTGTGTCCATCCAAATACTAATGATTTTATTCCCCCAAGCGGTGGATTCTTAATAAGCACATTCTTCTGTAAAGTCTTATGATACACTAGATGAAGAGAAGTCTTTCAGCAAGATGAATCATTGTGCTTGTAAAGACTGAAGTTATTTTAATTATGTAACCCACAACACAAAAGGCGATATTTTTAAAGTGAGAACCCAGCTTTGCAGTTTGTAGTAGTATCAGCACCTGTGGTTATTAGTTCTTACCAACCTTCATGTGGTGAGGTTTGGGATTTCCGTAAACAAAAAAAATACTTTGAAACCTTGTCCTATGATGTCTTTCATAAGTGAATTTGTAGATCTCCGTGTTTTATACACTGATACAGAAATTTATCCTCTTTGGTGGTGTATATTGTAAGAAAACATTTCTTTTTAATATAGAACTTTGTTATTTGTTATTGTTTTAACAGGCTATTCATGTCCTGGTCTTTTGCACTCGAGCACAAAATGTTTATGTGATAGTGGGCTGTATTCAGGAAATACTTTGCAAGTGCATTCACATCACTATGTAAGCAACTGATGTGGAGTTTTGTGAAACACTCAGGATGTTTACATTCTAAAGATTTTTAAGAATTCTGTCAGATTACAAGATGTTAACATGGCAGGATTGTCTATGTAACCCAGAAATGCATTTTAAATGCATCAGTTGCTATAACTATGTAGGGAGTGCATACTTTAACCAAGTCTTTCCTGAAAACGGCTCGTAAATAGCTAGTCAGGCTCTTCAAAAAACGGCCATTCTCTTTTTCTTTCTTTACTTTTAAATGATTATTTTTTCAAGAGTATAAGAATATTAGTGTTTTGCTCATACAGATCTCAAACATTTGTTGTCAGATTTTAATGTTTATCACATACTTGCTGTTTATACAAAGTAAAAAATCAGAACCAATAATTTTGTTTCTTTAATGACTACATGAATCAGCAGAGCCACATCTGTTTATTGACGTTTCATAACCATAGTTTAGTTTTAGCACTTTCAGGGCAAAAGGATGTTTTATTCAGATATTGAGTTATATTAATTTTTTCCAGGTTTAAAAGTGGGTAAGGTTCAGGTTTAGAGCAAGGACAAGAGCAAAGGATGTGGCACTCCTGATGAAAGAGCTTTGGGACTTTTTTAAAGAGTGCAAGGAAGCAGGTTCAAGACTGATGTAGATTAGAATTAAGGCAGACTATGAGAGGTGGGTGATTGTTAGTGCTCATGCACCTGGTTGTAGGAGTAGTGGTTTTTGGGAGTAGTTGAATGAGTGCCTTGACAGTTTCAATGAATGGGAATGAACTTAGAGGTAGAGAATTTGAATGCAATAAGAGTGGATGATGTAGCAGATCAGAGTATAATTGCAGGGCATTGGGTCTGTCTATCTGTCTATGTCTCTGATGCCCATTCCCCTACATCAAGGGAGTGGTCATGGCAAAAGTCTCCAGAACTGGTTAACTCTAGCGCAGTTTCCAGAGGCTCTTACCGTATGTTCCTACTGACTCTGTCTACCTAATGTTCCTACCGACTACTCCCAAATGTTCCCACCTAATCTTCTGACCCACTACTGCCTAATGATCCTGCCTTATGTTCCTACCTACTAGTTCTGTCTGTTGCTCCTGAAATTTTGGCAAAAGATAGAGCTTGCACATACTAAAAGACATGATAAAAGGATTCATAGAAACAAAGGGAAATAAACTTATTTTCAAATGCAAGGAAACAATGACAGCAAAATTGGTATGTAAGAAAAGCACAGTTATAGTCCATTTTTGTACTATAGTTGAAATATAATTCAATGTAATATTATATTTGCATGTGAAAGATGATATTGTAACAGGAAGTTTATCTTCTGATATAAAACCCTATTCATAGCAAATTTACTTTTCAGTATTAAAAAGCTGTTACCCATTTCAGTAATAGATTTGTTTAACAAACAAATTATAGCAATTATACTTTCACATGGAAAAGCTCAAGTTGATAGCAAGTTTACTTTCTAATATGAAGTATTTCATTTTCAGATGTAAAATTGTTAGAAATTCTAAAAAAATTGGAATAAGAATCACATAGAACAAATTCACATGTACAGATTTGAAGTAAGGTCTGCAGTTTACTTTCTGATTAAAGTAATTACACTGGCAGTAAAATTAATTTCACAAGTAAAAAATCATGTTGATAGCAACTTCTCTTATATGCAATCATAATTTTTTCTTATGCAAAAAACAGCAATTTTAATGACAAAATTATTTTCCAGTTAAATCCCACATGTAAATGATCATGTAACTAAGATATTTACTTTCAATTTTAGTAACTAAACGTAATTTCTATTATTAGAATGTGAAAATTTATGTGAATACAATACAAAGTTTACCTTATTTAAAATTACTTTAATTGCGAATTCATTTTTTTAGTTTTAGAAATATGAAGACAGCAAATTATTATTTCATATATTTACAGTTATTTGTACTTTTACTTGTGAAAGATTACATAAAAAGCAAGCTTACCTACTAATTTAAGGTTACTAAGAGCTAACTTAAGATATTTTTTGTAATTTGTTTAAACATTTTAGTATTTTATAGATTTTTATATTTTATATTTTTATACTTTTCTCTTTTTAAGAAAATTTTACACTTTAGTGTATACTCTGGAACCATAATGACTACATTTAAGAGTTTGGAGGGGGCTGTACCGGATTGCACCGGGTCAAGAGCTATAAGGTCCAGGGTCAAATTGGAAAGTGAAGGTTGG
>JAUUDW010220346.1:0-13900 GCA_032361385.1 Panulirus guttatus | reverse complement strand
AGTATTTCCGCTCACAAAAATCACCTTTCATCTATAAAAAAAAGGTAAATCCCATTGTGAATATCATTTCGACGAACAATACCAACTAGAGTAAACAATATTCCTACTTTTCATGTACACTTTGGCTTTGAGGCTCAAATGATAATAATGATACTAACAATAATGAAAAGAATAAGGTTCTCATCTTTCCAGCTTGCGTCTGAGATGATAAAAAAAAACTGAGCATTTAATTCCGGCTATAGTGAAACAACTTCCTTGAAAAGTATACCAGATTTTCTAAAGTCGTGTCCCTATTGATTGCTTTAATCTTATCTATGAGTATTTTTGATGTTTGAGTAGTAGGTTAAATGACGTATTCAGTTCCAAGCTTATGATTATGTTGTCGTTCTTCTTCTTGCCACATCTATTCGACAAAAAAGAGGTCGACAATTACAAAACGTCAAACGTAATGATAGATCAGAATTTCAAACTTCTGCGACTGGTGCGTCAGGAGACAAATCCATATCACACGCACGGTGCGCCACTAGCGGCCAGGATCTGCACTACTTCGCCAACACCAGTATGCACGTCATGAGGTAGTGGCGAGGTGGGTATAGTCCATCCGAGACTTTTGTGAGGAATCTTAGACCAGGTGGACGGGCAGAGGGGTCTTAATGGCAGTTAATGGTACTGAAAACGTGTGTTATTGTTTCCTTGTGTATAGCACTTTGATGTTGGGCTTAAAGGAGCCGCTTAATCGGCCTGATCTCAATGCTAAGAGAATTAAGTTTATTTTCGGAGATGGTGAGTGGCATTTGGCAAGCACTGTGGTGGCGCAGCGATCCATAAGGTATAAACTGGCCTAACGCTATGGTACAGTAGGCTCATGTTGGCCTAAATACGACGGTGCACTGCACCTGAAGTGACCCTAGCACTACGATGCAATAGTCCTAAGGTGGACTCTTATTACAGTGCGTAAGCCGGCCTAGTGGCACAGTGCAATAAGGATAAGCTGGCTTAATAGTACGATGCAATAGGCATATGCTGGCCCAGTTGTACGGTGCAATAGGCCTAAATTAACGCTGAGAAGTATAGGGGTAAAATTAGTACATCATGGAAAAAATCGAGAGGAGGGGTGGATGCCATAGCCCCTCCGTACCATTAAAAACACGGTTTGTACCACTATGGAATGCTTAGAATGCATTGCGACAGCGGATGATAGGCGTTGTACGTAATGGAAGATAATAATAGACGCTATCAAACACATTTGATATTAAACACATCTGACAATCATAATCAAGAGTTATTCGAACAGCATTGCGTATAAGGGAGTGTCGGTATTTCATCGTTTCGTAACGGCTGGGGAAAAAATCGTAGTCAAAAGTTTTATTCTCCAATGCAAAACGGTCGTCACATCCATCTAATCTCAGGCCTGATCTAAGTTATGTTTTCTCACACCGTGAAAGCGTAGCGTCGCACACATTGTTTACATATGTGTGTATATACAAGCTCAAGGGCAACTCACTCCGAACGACGATGTGGCGACGAGGAATGCGAGGTGAGGAGGGAAAGGGAGTTGACGTCTTTTGCCTTCGCCTTTAGAAAGATTTTTGTTTTATTAAGGGGGAAGATGGATGCCATAGATGGAGGCTTTACTGAGACAGATAAGTACGTGTACGTGTAAGCGTAGCGTCTTGCTATGAATATCTTATCATTTAAGAGGCGAATGGAACTGATGAGGAAGTCCTGATAACCAAAAAAGAATTCCCCCGATTTTCTCTGTGATAAGCTGACGAAGTCGGACAAACTCAGCTCAAAATGAGAAAGAATACCTCTTGACTCAGCTAGAATACACAAGAACCACTCGTGAAGTTTAATGAAAGTTAATATTAATGCACGGACCTTGAGTCGAGTTTCAGTGTCGGTGTGTCGTCCCATGACAGGAACATCTGCATTGAACCACCTTCTTTCAAATTTACGGAAGCAACGATATTTGGACTATTTTGATACCAATGGACGCGACTGACGCGTTATAAACGGGAGTGATTGTCATTGTCTGCTTATGTAACAGTTATGTAACGCTTGTTGGGAGAGTGAGGTGATTGGCCGCTTGTAGAAAAAGCGTCCATTCCCGATTCCCTTCCCGAGAATCTGATTACCTTACGTTCCAGGGTTTCTGGTTCCACCGACTTCCATTTCCACGCCGTGGGAAATTTCATCTGTTATGGACAGTAGCAGTAGCAGCGTGAGGCGGTAAACCCCACCTGTACCGGAGTGTGAGGAAGAAGAGGAGGACGCAAGAGCAACATGTACAAAGTGACCGTGGAACCGGTAGTGTTCCTGTACAGTTTCGGATACACCGTGCAACTATGCGTACAGCAGGACTTCATCTTCTCCAGACTGTGTCGGGACGACTACCCAGAATCAGTGAGTTTAAACCAGTGTATTTATATTCCAGGAAACAGTGTGTGTGTGAGTGAAGGAAAGGGGTACGGTGCTTGCTTGTGGCATGGGTAAGATTATGATGGGTGAAGGCGAGAGAATCCTGAAGCAAGAATCGCAGAAGGGATTAGTTTAAAGTTGATGTATGGGAGAGAAGTTGGTATACAGTGACAACTGACAAGGAGTACTTGACGTGAAGACTGAGTTTCCTAAGGTTCAGATGTGGAGCGTGCCTACCTGTGGTCGGGGGTTTGAGGATCACTAGAAGGGGTCGAAACCCGAATTCTGCCCTTCTCGATGCTGGGAATTCATCGCTATTAAAACGGATGATTTGAAAATTGAATTCTATATACTCTAAGGTGTAAGTAGGTCAAAGTATACTTGGGTGTACTTTGGCTAAAGATAATGGTGGAGTCTGATGATCTCTGCAGTACATGTGGGAAATGCTATTGACTAGTTACTGATCTGAAACATCACTGTAGGCAAAATGGGATTAACCTCTGAAATCTAGGGACCCAGAACAAGTAACCAGCAACTATTCTTATCTTTGGAGAGTACAACAGAACCAGGAACCAGCAACTATCTTCTCAGTTTTAGAAAAGATGAAAAAAGACTCAGTAACTAGCGAGCGGTAACTAACCTCCGCTACTCGTCTGCAGGTATGCGAAAGGAGCTGGGAGCCGGACGTAGCCAAGGAGGTGTGGCGCGTGCAAGCGGCGGCTGTGCGTCGCGTCATGTGGATGAGCGTCATGACTGGACTGATCGCCGTGGTGACCTCACAGCTGCTGGGAGCCGCCCTCGATAGGTATGCTGCTTCCGCTTCGCTAAATCTTCGTAAGTTAGACGCCCAAAGTCCTTGAGGAGGAGGGAGTTGGGTTACGTTTTACTTTACGGAGGGATGCAGCGGCCTGAACCTTTTATCATACTTGAGGAACTGATCTTGAAGTGAGTTAAATACACATCTAGGAAACAGATATCTCGAAAATGGTCAGAATATTGAAGACGAGGGAATACATAGGCTTGAATATTGTACTAATGGTAAAAGAATAATGTTTAAAGATCAACAAAGCCTCTGAAAACCTCCACTAACTTCCCGTATGTGCCAAAATGTACTTTATTTACAATGTTATTCGTAACATCTACGTGACAGAGTGCTGGTCTCCTATCTCTTGTGGTCATGTGCTGTGACTTGTGCGTTCAGTACGGAGGACCGCTGATCTTTCTCATTTCAAAGTTCAGCACGATATTCCTCTAAATAACTCCTCTGCAAAATCCCAGAATGATATGATGGATTAAGATGAT
The DNA here is from genome assembly GCA_032361385.1 of Panulirus guttatus. Classification (NCBI taxonomy): domain Eukaryota; kingdom Metazoa; phylum Arthropoda; class Malacostraca; order Decapoda; family Palinuridae; genus Panulirus; species Panulirus guttatus. Next base: position 10,177 of record JAUUDW010220346.1, on the reverse strand, counting down.
TATTTTAAGAGCTTCCTTTTTCGAACGCACGCTTGTTTACATAGGCCACCATGTGGAGAACTACACCAAAATATGACTATTTCTCGACGCAAGGGAAAGTTATGGTAGGTTTCTGCAGTTATTCATGTTACTGATTTTCGTTGTTCTTATGTACTCAACTCCTCATGTTCTCTCTTTTCCAAATAATGTATAACTGCTTAGCATGTTTTAGGTTAACTTTGAAGGTATGTTAGTATTCTACTATGGTTACCATCCGTAAATTGAATCAGTAATTACCTTACTAGTCATAATTTTTCAGATATCCGACGTAATATCAATATTTCCTGATAAATTTTCTTTTTGTCATAAATCATTTTGTTTAGTTCGATGGGCCAACATTATCCACAAACAATGCCAATCCTGCTTTGCATTCCTTTGCTACAAAACCAATACTTCTAGAGAAAAAAAGTTTAAATCTCGATTCTAAAGGTTCTGTATTTGGACCCCATGTCTTGTCTCATCGCAAATTATGTCGATGATGCGTGTCACTCTGACATGAAAATGGCCGTTCACGAGTATGGCCAACTATAATGCCACGACGCGGGTGAATGTGAGGAACGTGCGTCGGTGTTGCAGATACTCGCGCAAGGTGGTGATGCTGGCGCCGTTCCTCGGGTCCCTGGCGCTGCACTTGGTGTGCCTGGTGGTGGCTGCCGCGCCCTCACTCACCCTCGATCTCCTCTACCTCGGCGCCGCTCTCAACGGGGCCACTGTAGGTTTCGTTGTCTTTAAGGTTAGTCCGCTGCCTTTGGACAGATTATTTACTTGTGTTTCCGCATTTCGTGATTCTTTAGACACAAAACTACACAAAAAGAAGAGAAGAGATTTCTCTGATTCTAATGTTAGCTTTTGTACGACTTAAAGACTACCTTAGACCCAGAGCTGTCCGTGGTAGACATAGTCCATCCCCTGTAGAAAGGGTGATAATTTCTCTAGGGTGAAGAGGGACACTAAACACCATACGGGGGAGAGAGAGAGAGAGAGAGAGAGAGAGAGAGAGAGAGAGAGAGAGAGAGAGGAGAGTCGCCTACTGTTCGTATGCTGGAGCAAATTTAGCTGTATGGTGGGTGCTTAAATATATGTACTGTATAATACTAAAGCTCTTAATGACAGACCGACAGGACTAGTGTATGCCTCCTCCTGACTGATAAGCAGAAAGATAATGACAATCCTTATTCATCATCATCACTCATGGACTCATCTAATAATCTAATAATCGTGCATAATCCATGACAGACCGAGTATATAATTCGCAATATAATATTACTGTTAATGGTACGTTGGTGTCAACTGTGTTGGTCATGAGTCCTCAGTGTCGAGCTACGTGGTAAGTCTCGCTGGCTCGGATGAACGCACAGCTAAGCTGGCGCTGGTGGAGGCAATGCTCTTCCTCGGCAACGCCGCGGGACCCTTCGCCTTGCAGCTCGTCAGCGCGTCCCTCGTGCGTCGTCACGCCTTCCTCTTCCTAGGCAAGTAAGGCGAGAGCGAGACTAGGCTGTAGTCTGAATCGTACTTCCAGCCGGTCGGCCCATCCCAGACATCCGGCCGCGCCTTGCATGACAGACACTTCGGGATTGCTTTGTCCACTTCGCCGTAGTCGGAAATCACGCTTTAACCTTTAGATAAACTTATGTCACCATTTAAAAACCATGAATCACATACTCGGTAAACTTAACACAGTTGTCTCCCGGCATCTAAAGAATTAAACGGGACAAGACCGATGGCTCACGTCTCAATCTTGCCTCAAATATTACGATGCTAAAAAGGTTTTAACTTGTAACATTTCACTCCTGATTCTGCTGCACTACAGGCGGCATGAGTGTTTAATAGAACACCCATTGGATTTCTAAAAGGATATGTTATCATGTTCTGCTGCTCCTATACTACACCTATTATAAATGACAATAGTTGTTTTAGTTGAAATCAAAAGTTACAAAATGACATTCACACTTATCAAGTCATGCGACGGTATACTGTATGATAGGGGAGTAATATGAATCGTAATGGAGTGAGCGGGAATTTACGGTCATCTAATCCACCTGTTCAGGTAGCGAGGGCGTGATTGCTGTGGCGACGCTGTACATCATCTTCTTCTTGCCCGACTACTCCGTGGCTCGCGACAGGACGACGGGGCCGGCGACGAGCGGCGCCGGGCAGGACGACCCTCGACCCTGGACCCCGATTACGTCCCTCTTGGGCGAATTCAGCAACGCGGTCGCTATAACCTTCCGCAAGAGAGCAGCGGGAGTGCGCGTGATGGTCGTCCTGCTCTTGTTCTCTGACTTCTTCATCGCTGTCGTCTTCTCCGGTAGGTGCCCTCGAGGTAGAAACACTGACGTGTAATGGTTGTGAAGAATCACAAAACACTGTGCCGTGAATGAGAGAGGTTCATATACACTTCCCCTATGTTCACGCAAGGCTTAGGGAATTGGAAACGTAATAGAATGACCACGAAACTTCCCGTTTCGTTTCACAGATTCATTTCTTAAACGTATGACAGATGATTCCTTGTGGCTAAAGATCTATACACTGATTATAGACAATACGTATAAAAGAAACATTTCCGTTTCCTGTACTCACGTGAACTATGTCGTATCATAAACACACCAAATAATTTATTCAGAAGGAAGTGTCATATCATAAACACACTTCAAATGATTTATGCAGAAGGAAGAGTAAGATATGACGAGCATATCACATAGCGGGACAATGCTTTATGTCTTTATTCATGAACCATCGTACTTGGTTGCTAAGGTATTTCGGATAGTAAATCCAAGATAACATATACTACAGGTGAGCGAGTTTCCGTGGCGCTGTGGTTTGCGTTGATAACTTTTGAATCAGATGTGTGATACGTGACCACGATAACCCGGGACCTAATCGTTATCACATATTAGTTTATCTGAAGCGTAGCTTTTAAGTCATGAATGTATCTATGATTGCCTTGAGAGTCTCTTCTGTTTGTCGATAGGCATGAAAAACAAATAATTATTTGTTTGTTGATTATAATCAACTAACCGCTGTACCCCACAAGGGGCATACATGCTGTGAAAGCATCAGCTTAATCACCTGAAAAAGGAATTCAAGACATTTCGATCTGTGGTTTCGACTTGATACTGATGGCCTTTTATAAGACTGGCAGGCGATAAGCCCGAAGCCCAATTTACCAACCATGCAAATCGATTATTCTCTTGTGTTCGAAATCTTTACGTGGCTTATCTTTATCCAGACAGTTTATATGATGATTTTTATGAAACGTAAAAGTTTGATATAAATATTTCTTTGCTTGTACGACCGCTGAATAGTATTGTGTAGACGTATTAGAGAAAACGGACCCAAACCAATCTCATTCTCTGTTCTTTTCATGCCACAAACACCACACAGCTGAATTCGACTTGTTGTACCTGTACATGCAAGACAAGCTTGGGTTCACCCTCACCCAGTACTCGCAGTACTTGGCCATCAAGAACCTGGTCAACGGCATGTCGCTGCTGGTAGTGCTGCCGGGACTAGTGTGGATCTTCGGGCTGAGTGATGGCTCCTTGGGTCTGTTGGGTGGGATCTCCAGGGTGACCGCGTTCACCTTCCTCGCCCTCACTACCTCCCACAAACTAGTCTTCCTCGGTCAGTTCCAAGTCTCTTGTGGGTGAAATGTACAGTGTGTGTATATACGCAGGTCTCTCACATGTGTGTGGGTTAGAGCCAAAAAGTTCACTCAATTGATCCAAGTTTCCAGTTTGCACTTAGTGAAAATCTTTGCTTGACGGTGATTTGATGATTGTTCGTGAAGACTTCCTTACATATTTGATTTTGATTTCTAATGTATGGATCAATTGGTCCCAATTTCTAATGGCTGGAATATGGTAGGATGTTGTTCATATGAAGCTAATAACGCCACAGCTGGATAATTGGACTCGAGCAGTAGTTTATCTACCTGCTGGGTAAACTGATCATACCTCACTATTTTGTTTCTGTAAACGATCAGTCAAATCCTCATACTCCTCTGGAGTGAGCTTTATGCATTGAAAATCTGCCATTCCAAGGCGGTCTGGAAAATAGCTTTATGGTATGTTCCTCATAAAGTTACTGAAGTCAATATAACCAGCCAACCATCCTAGCGAGCTACGTGTTCCATAGTGCCTTACATAAACTTATAAGCGAATATTACTACTTAAAGTCATAACCTCTTTGCCTTCTGACGGTGCTTAAAGACCCCTTTTTGGAACTGATCCATGCCCTGTCGTCTCCAACAGTTCCCTTCTTGGACGTCTTCGGGCAGTACCTCTTCGTGGTCCTGAGGTCGATCATGACCAGCCTCGTCGCAAAGGACGAACAAGGTAAGATATAAAGGTGAAAGGTAAGGCATATACGTACACGCTGATACAAGATGGAAGTGAACACTGCTCCTGGGCATCTCCGTACGTTTTACCGGACGAAAACAAAGGCATCCTTAAATAAAGCTGCGAAGGCGAACACGGATGCAAGTGGCATCGATGTACAATTTTGCAGGACCTCTTCTGGTTACGTGAGGGGAGATGTACCTGTGTAGCTCGCTGCAGCGGTTGATGTGCACTGATGGCGGCCATGAAGGTTCGACAGGGCGGTTACATGTGATGGCTAGAGGAGAGATGGGGGACCGCAGAAAGTTACTGCACGAGACAGTAAAAAGGGAATGTTACGATGAACAACGCACACCACCAATTTACCATATTATCGTTATTATCATTATTATTATCATTATGATTAAGTTATCATTATTCATCTTTGGGATCTTTGATTAAAGATACAGGGTGTTATACAAGGAACATAGACATCGCATGTTGAAAAAAACAACTGCAGTACGATGTTTACCTTTTCTGTGCTGGGCAGGTCGTGTGTTGACGGTGATGTCCGCCATGGCGCAGGTGTCGCTCCTGGCGGGGTCGGTGATCTTTGACTGCACGTACCCGGTCTTCCTCGCCGCCAACCATCCCGGCCACACCTTCCTCCTGGCTGCCGCCTTCATGGCCGCTGCAACCACCATCCTTGGGTAAAACGAGAATCGTAGTCCCGTGATTTGACCCTTAAATGAGACAAAAGAGTCTTCGTACTCTCTGCGCCATTCCTGTAGTGTCAGTAACGGTTTTCTATCTATATTTTGTCCTTTTCCATCGTGTCAGTTACATCCACTGGTGGCTGAAAGCAGTCAACAGACGGGAGGAGCTACAGCCACTGCTCCAGTGATTGTTCGCATCTCTGCATCTCTGCTCAAGCCATAAACTCCTGTATTGTCTAGCCTCTGACCCTAGGCAGATGACGCTCTCACGCAGGACGAGCTGTTGAGAGACCTCTCGAAACACAGGGCGTACGAGATGTGACTTGAAGATACTCTTAAGTGGATCCGGAGAGACACATGCTGAAATATAACTCGAGAACCTCTTTTATGGGGCTACCGGTGGGATGTCGAGGCTGCGTGCACTCAAAGGCAGGAACGAGGTAATTGATGGAAGTTATGGAACAAGATGTACCTTGCCCAAACTGTACTCCCGACTGTCCATTTATGGTGATACAGTCTTGGCGAAGGCGACTTCTTCTTGCCCACGGCGTTAAACGCCAGCGGACGGAGTCCGTTCCACTCAAGATAACCACGTTTATGGCAGTGTGAGAAATCCACTTGCTTCAGCAGTGGAAGCAGAGAAAAGCATTCCTTTACATGTAATATTATTACGGTTCGTGAGTTGATGAGAGGTACTCAAAATACCTTCATTTTCTCATTCTTTTTTGTTATACTGTGCTCAGATGTCTAAGTTGAATCTCCTTGACTGTTTATGCTAACCTAATCTCTGAACTGGTGCGTAAATTCCAGTGATATGACGGACCATTGTTGTAAAGGCACTTAACTTGACTTGTAAGGAATCTGCAGAAATTAAGTCTTTTTTCTTGTCTTCGAATATTGCTTGTAATTATATTAACTGGAAAAATGATACTTCAATGACTGGTATGACCCTGATATTTCTACAGCTTCCTGTAATGTAATAAGTGAATTCAGAGCCAACTGAATCTAATAAAAGAATTATGTATAGGTTTCAAAATAAGGTGTTTACTTTTGCCCAGGTCCCTGCCCCATCTTGCACCCGCACACACACACGCACTTATAGCAATAAGAATCGAACGTAGTGGATTCTTTAGCAAGGTTGGATCACACAGTGGAAGCTAAGGAGTGAAAAGTGAAATAGTAGTAAACTGTGGGTTAGGGCCTGGGAGTTGGATGTTACGCCTTGAACCCCAGACAATAAATACGCTTTCCTCCCAACCTTTCACTAGATAATTATAAAAGATTTACGGGCATCAGACTGCCCTGGAAGAGAGAATGCTCTACCAGTTTGATGTGTGTTCTTGAAGTCAGTGTTAATCGTCGTCATCTTAAGGTCAATAAGCCAAAAAATGTACCGTACGTGAAAACATAACAAAGTGATATGTCCATTCTTTCAGACCACAAGCGTGAGGCCAGAGTTCATCCTAAATCAAGGATGTGAGGTCAGAGGAGTTCAACTCAGATGAAAAATAGTGCTAATGTGGCTCAAGTGAGCTAGTCTTGATCTCTGTCTAAATGCAGAAGCTTGATTGTCGGCGAAGCCGTCCCTCCTGGTAACAAGGAAGATGGAAAACAGAAACCAACTACGTTTAAATCAATTGATTTCATCAGTCACAAAACTGCAATAATGTGTACAAGGTAGTACGTTAGTAATTAACCTTGTTGTTGATATTACTACAACGATTTTAACTAGAGAATGATGGATGGCCAAAGACAACCGCCATTATAATCATGAAGTACTGTGAACAAGCGAATAAATCCCATTTCATAGTTAAGACATTTGGTGGTTTGTATACACTACTATGCTGATGAATTTGATGGCTCTGGACTACTGCAGGGTTATTAACCCAGAATTCACAATACACACGATTAGAATACATAACTGTAATTGCATGATTTGATAGTTTAGGTGTAAAGTAGTTGTTGTGTACGATGTGGAGCAGGTCGTTGAGCAGCGACTTGAGTTTATAGGTGAAGAGGGAGGTCGAGGGCCAGCACATAGGGCAATGGAACAAAGAACCTCATCATTTCTTAAGAGTCTACTAGAAAAAAACTGAGAATCCTTGAACTGGGACAGCTTAGAGAGAGCTCATGAACAAAGGAAAATGTACATTGCGTATTATCTAACAATTACGAAGTGGGAACGAGGGTTCTATAACGATTACGAAGTGGGAACGAGGGTTCTTGGTTTTATACCGAGCACTGGATTATTTCGGATTCTAAGAAAGAAAAAAACGAGGAGCAGAGACCCGTGCACCTCGATGGACCTTGGGGGTAGCGACACACTGTGACCCCACCGCCTCCCTCCCTCGTCGAGCCTGATACGTCCCTTGAAGTATATCCTTCAGTACAGGGCAGCTGCCACCTGGATGCTGCTGACATTGTTCGCTGGCAGCGTTCGTTGCGAAGAGATTGGTCAGAGGGTAAACAGATATTAGGGAAGATGATTACTACCATGGGCCTTATACCCTCTTCCATTACACTGTAATTACACATTATAGAACTAAAATTGGTACGTGGGCCGCCTTTACAAAAAAAAAAAATAGTTTGTAAGGACATTTCAGTCTTTAGACTAAGGCGTCATCTCAGACTGGATTGTCATCATCCTTGTTAACAGTACCGAGTTATCCCTTTACACCATCGACTCAGAAATTGACTATTGGACAATTGGTGACGCCACAGAGACAGACCTCGAAGTGGCATGTGTCATGCATGGGAGTGGGACATCTTGATTGTAAAGGTCACTGAGGAGGGAGGGATGCAAGTACGAATACCATGCAGCATTCTGCCAAGACTGTGAAGTCGGCAGTGCATGGTGACTATCTAGGGTGACTGGCGTCGGCTGTGGGCTGGGGAAAGGACTGCGTGGGGAAAGTGATTCACTGGTTCGCATTCTGTTGAGAAGATAATACGTATCTTCAGCAAGTCACTCGGTACACTGACATGTCATCAACGCACTACCAGGTCATCAACGCATTGATGTTCCACCATCGCCATAACCCACGGGGGCTTTAACCAAGCTCAGACAACGCTTTCTGCTTAACTATGGCGAGTAAACACAGGCAGTGATTACCGTCCATACACACCCCACTGTCACATCTCTTCCTGTAGCTTTTGTATACAGACGGTCATACATATTTACTTCTTCACTCATTCACGGGTCTCGTCGTATGTTTCATACAATTATATCACGTCTGATTAAATCTAGGTCTTGCTAATTATCACCTTTTGAGTACGACATCGTGTACCTGAGGTAGGCTCCTGTCTTTGGCGACGTGTAGAGGTGTACGAGAGAAAAAAAGAAAGCCTTTTGTCTTCATACAGAAATAACAAGAAAACCAGAATAAAGGCATTCATCAGAGTGTTACATGTAGGAGACTGGCTAAGTGGTGGCTATCGACGTTGAGCTGGAAGGTAACTGGAACAGCAGAAACTCGAAAGAGTGAAAGAAGGCTTTAGTGACCCGGCCGGGCTATCGTTTGAGAAGTCTAATTCCACTTCATGGCAAAATCTTATCGTAGTTATTAGATGGGTGCTCTCTCTCTCTCTCTCTCTCTCTCTCTCTCTCTCTCTCTCTCTCTCTCTCGTCCTACACAACGAAGTTATATGTCAGCGTTATAAACCCCAGGTCAATAATACATAAATTCTCAGATCTAATTTGACAGCTGTGAGGGCAGCGACGGTGTCAGATCTTGCTGGCTGACAAGGCTTTAACGGTGACATGCGCGTGCGTACATCTCTCGTCTGTACGCGGCAAGGAGACCCGGGAGGGAGGAGACTTACGCGGTGATATATTACGTGGGTTTTAGTTCGCGTATGAACTCTGCTGGTTCACTGACTGTCAAAGAGAGAGAGAGAGAGACAAGCAGCCCTCGTACGCAATATAAACCTGACATCCTGAAGCGCTTTCGTCATGCGGGAATCAGTGTCTGACAGCGTGAAGCATTTGGGAAGCGCAGGCGCTGCCAGAGAGAGCGGGTTGGGAGGAGGTGTGGACTCAGGAGGTGGACTGACCCGCGTCCACACCTCCAACCTTCCGCTGACCGTCGACATGGTGGTGGAGCGGCTCCTGCTGGCCCTCGCCTTCACCCTCCTCCTCCTCCTCCACGGTAAAGTTACGTACCTCACCGGTGTACCGTTCCGTCAAGAGCTGGCCTGTGGTAGGAACCCTCCACACACACAGACACACACACACTCTGTGAACCAGCAGGCCCATCGGCTTCTGTCTGACGCTGCTTTCACTTCAGTCTGTCTTCTGCAACCACTTCTTCACCCATGTGTGCTCTCCCAATAGATCTCTCTCTCTCTCTCTCTCTCTCTCTCTCTCTCTCTCTCTCGCTGCATCCACCTCTTCCATACGTCAAAATTATCAAATAAAACTCCGCTGTCATACGAATTTGGAAGGGAAGATGAACCTTCACCCTCTTACTTCCATACAGTAAGGTAAGGCGAATTTCACCACCTCGCAGCTTTTTCAGTATAATTGATGATATTTTGTGCCGGTAACCCCGGCAAGTTTTCTGTGCACCCCATGTTCATCCCGTGAGCTGTGGCGTAAAAAAAGGATTACAGGGGTCGTAGAGGGTCTTAGTCAGACCCCCAGTGGGTTGACATTACACACGATGTTACACTTCATAACAGGTATTTCATTACATACATTACATAGTTTCATGTGGTAAGTTTTACCGACTAGATGCAAAATATTTTTTTTTCTTATGTTAGCTGAGACGGTATCGGCAGCTGAGGCCCTAATCAAGGCCATACAATCTAACTGGGTAAAAAGGATTAACATTTCAGGTATCTTGTTATTAACAGTAGGTAATGTGAAATGACGTAGCTATCCTCATTAACTATCTAGAGGTAATTAGGGAACTGTCTGAGGTACCTCCCAGCTCCTTCATAACCTGCTGCCACTTCCTAAATACAATGAAATTCCTTGGAAAATTAGCAGTCGCAATAAATCGTAGATTCACACACAAACACACACACATGCAAGAGATGGAGCCCCACGAGTGTAAAACTCCAACCCCCCCATCCCCCGACCCGTCGTTATAAAAAGGTAAT
>JAUUDW010220238.1:1614-14241 GCA_032361385.1 Panulirus guttatus | reverse complement strand
TATATATATTCTAGCTACGCAAGATGTATATACAAAAAAAAACAGGATATATGCAATACGAAACACAAACATACACTCTCGTCACCCATGCTACTCTAATTAATTACCACAATCCTAAAGTTATATTACCATAATACAGATAATAAACAGAAGGGAAATCTATCATTTATGAGTTACATACTACACCAGCCTTCAAGGGTCGAGTTGGCAAGACAGCCAACGCACAGGTTGGTAATGTACCCAACATTACAATTGGAATATTCAGATTTGCTTAAGTCAGCTGTTCTCAACATTACCTGACTAGTTCCCTCAATTTGCAGACATCATCAGGCAACGCACAACATTAGTGAAATAGTCTGTTAAAGGAAATGATGATATACATAAATTTACGTCTGTCTGAGAACACTGGTCCTTTGCACCAATGCAAATTTGCAAATGACAGAGAGACTTAATGTGACGATGATTAAAGTGAAAATAATTCAGGAGTAAGAATTAATTCACTTCAATTATCGTATGAGAAATATCATATGACATTCATGGATTAGAATTAAGTTTATGAAGGAGATTAAGGTATTAACATTCAAATCTCACCCTAACGCGCAAAGAGTCCATAGGTGTTTTTTCTGCAAGTGAGAGACGTAGTGTGCTTACTCTTAACTTCCGCATTCGACTTACAGCCTTGAAGTCATGTACTATAAAGGCATTTTGTTGGAATACCATAACACTATCCCTCCTCCCAGGCTCGTGTGTGATGGTACTATGATAGACATATGCGACATCATATATATTTGTGTCTGGTCTGGGATATATGTATCGTCTGGTTTGGGAAGGTTGAATTCATTTTGGGGTCGGGCTTCCGCCTCTCTTTAATCATGTATATATCAATTTCGCTTTATCTTTTCTTAATCCTGAATGCATTAGAATATACGGTTTTGGAAAGTTTTCTCCTATAAAGGAGGATAGAACTAAGAGGGAGTAAGGCAGTTTATTGGAGGTAAACAAAATGTCATGAATCATGATTGCTTAGTAACCATGTTATCATATCACTCCTGGACACAATGGACTGGCCTCTTGCCATACTGTTCACTTTATTATGATATCATGCTTATACAGGAAGCTCTGGCTGTTGACCTGACTGTTTGGTATATTACATTGTACCTAGATATAATGATCTGTTGTTTGACCTGACTCTTCATTATGTTATATTGTCATACCTGGATATAAATGCCTGATTCTTTTACCATATTGTTTTGTACATCATGTTCTTTGACCCGTTCAGTATATTATGATATCATGCTTAGACATGCTGATAAGTCTTTTGAGTTCATTGTTCAGCATATCATAATATCACACCTAGACATGAGGGCCTGACCTTTGACCTGACCGTTCAGCATGTTACCATATCCTACCTAGATATAAGTGCCTGGCCTTTAACCTGACCCGCATGCAGTATCTCTGATTGCTGCTAACTTCAGGTGATGCTAAAGAATTACGCTATGGAATTCAAAGTCCATTTGCATCCATATCATAAATGGGTTCAAAAAAGGAAAAGTAAATAATAGTTTTTCCTCTTGTCGTAGCGGTCATACCCAGGATATTTTCACAGAGGAAGGAAAAGTAAGAATTCTGCCCACGTATATCCGTTGTTTTGCAAGAGCCAACTAACAGGGGCGAGAGCGAAAGGCTGGAAAACAGGAACAGAAGAAAGAGTCAAGAGAAGATTTGTCCTCGAAAGCTTAGGTTCGTATGTCTAAATGCGTATAGATGTAAACAGTATACGAAAAAGGAAATGGTTGGTTCTATGTTTCACGAAAAGCAACTGCAAGCTGTGGGTGTGGACGGAACTAAGCAGGTAAAGTGGGTAGAATGGTTTGAGACTGTTTGTAGAGTAAAGTCTAGAGCTAGTGAGAGGGCAAGAGCAAAGAAAGTTGGAAAGCTAACTGGAAGTTGAAAAGGTTCATGCAATAAGTTTTTGTGGCTGAGATGGATTAGGGGTGCCGTGCATAACTGGACTATGTGTTGATTAACAGGATATAAAGGAGAGGTTGTTGGATGAGAAGGAGCACAAAGCTGCGACAGATAGATTATCTGATCATTTCTTGCAGGAGGCGAGTGCGTCTGTTAGTTTTATGACAAGATAAAAGACGTGTAAAAAAAATGGTAAGAGGGAGTGAGCTTCGAAAAGATGCCTGTGCGCAAAGATAGTAAGGGAAAATGAGTGAAGAGTAGTATAGGGTGAAAGTACATGAAACAAGGGAGTGGAAGAGGAATGGATGGTACTTATGGAAGCAGTACTTAGGTGGAGTTTGGGGTATGCAGAAGATAGGATGTAGGTGTATGAGAAAGGACAGTGAGTGGTGATTAGATGATATTAGACTTCTCTCTCTCTCTCTCTCTCTCTCTCTCTCTCTCTCTCTCTCTCTCTTTCTAATTTATTCAAGACCTGGGTGAGGACCTCTGTCCTTGAGTGGAGGCTTTTCTCATAAGTCATACTGTTAGTCCTGCACATATTGATTAACATAATAACTGTGAATTACATCTTACATCACTTATTACTAGCGAAGCTGTTCATTGTCATTGTAAATCAAATATTGTTTGACGCACGCTGATTATGGCGTCAGGTTTACTCAGTTCTTTGCACTCTGCCGGTCTCGCATTTTTTACCAGGGAGAGAGAGAGAGAGAGAGAGAGAGAGAGAGAGAGAGAGAGAGAGAGAGAGAGAGACAGACAGACAGACAGACAGACAGACGGACAGACAGACAGACAGACAGAGCGAGTACATGTAAGCGTGGAGGGATACAGCCACAGTTCATGACAGTTTGTGTCAGTGAGAGAAATGAATGAAGGATATGAGAGAAACGTCTCGCCAAAAGAGGGAAAACGCAGTAAGAATTTTGGAAGAAAAGAAAAGAGATCTTGACAGCAGTGAGTTTATAATGGTTTGCTTTTAGAGAAGTGCATGTTGAATGTTAGGTGAGTAATTGAAATCGTGTTAGTATCATTTACAGGCGAATGATACACTGAATATGTAATTGACGATTTACATATACGCGAAAGCATAAGGAGATCCCCAGAGGCATTTAGAAAACGCTGTGAGAGATATCGAGATTAAACATTCTGGTCAGGCTGGGCCAATACGCAGGCAATAACCAGAAGATTGGCCAACCCTGAAACGTATCCAGCATTTTACGACTTTCTCATGGACAGATAGATGGCCACATATGGCCCCAAGCAGCAGGCGGCTGTGTCCAGGAGATGTCCTTAGGAGGTGTGAAGGACGCTGGCTGGATTCGTACAAGAAGATGGCTGTATATACACGTATGGTGGTTGATTTGGAGAGAGGGAGGGCGAAGGGAAAACCTGTCTACCTACCTGCCTCCCTTACATACCTTCCACCCTACCTACCTACCTATCTACCTTCTGACGTACCTACTTACCTCAACCTACCGACCTTCCTTCCCACCTACCTGTCTACCACTACCTCCCTTCCTACTTACGTACCTACCTACCTACCTACAGTAACAGCGACAGGATTTTGCCAAAAGGCAGGGATAGTGCGCAACATTCACCGCAGAGCGAAAGAGAGAGACAGAGACAGAAACAGACAGATAGACAGACAGACAGACAGACAGACAAACAAAAAATCTATGCCTGAAAGTTTCACAAATTATTCTTAGATGCTTTAACGTAACTTTATTTTTCAGGAACGTTGGCCCTCTCATCAGTTTCTTAATCACTGACTTTCCTCATGATTTCTCTGAATCTTTGACTCTCGAGATTCTTTGATTCTCTGGTTCTCTGTAGCTTTCATCCATGTTAATTTTTGGCGTCATCTTAGACGACTCCCTTCCGATAGCCTCCATCAGGGAGGGAACATGGCTTAAAAACATTTCTTGTGTAAATCAAAGGTGTCACTTTTCTTATTTGTTTTAATATTAGGCAAGTATTGCCAATAGAATTGAGTCAATGGTCTAATGATCATGTAAGATGGTCGAGATCAGGTGAAGAGCATTAGATCAGATGGATGTTAATAGATCAGTTGGAAAAGATTAGACCAACTGGAAGGCATGAGTTCAGTTGGAGGCCATGAGATCAACTGGAGGACATGGGACCAGTTGGAGGTCATCAGACCAACTGGAGGACATCACACTAAGTGAAAGATATTAGACCAGCTAGACATCATATAAACTGCCAATAAGAATATTTTGGCCCTGTGTAAGAAATGATCGAGGCCTCTCGTCAGTAACAAAAATACTCATTCATTTAACACAGTGTGTCGTAATATCCTCATTAGTGATATAAGAAAACCCATATCTTTAAGAATATCTACTTATTTGTTGCAACTATAGCCCAGCCATAGGCCTCAAGTATAGCTTAAAATATTCTGGAACTATCATGGCTCTTTTCATCCACCACTTGACAGCCATTCAGCATGAGATATATGTATGGAAAAGGTCTCTAACTCCCTGACCAGCTCACACTCATGTGATACTAAAGTAACATTCGTGGACAGTAAGCTTTCGTAAGCAGTAAGCAGGAACCACCAGGGTGAACCCATCTTTATCCAAGTGACATTCCTATGACCAATTCAATATAGTGAACCATAGAAAATTGTGCATTTAACTAGAATATATATAATGCACTTTATAATCCAGCTAGTAAATCTCATCATCCAGCATTGGTTTTATATTGTAACAGTTTCTTATCTTAGACAATACTAACGTAATACGATAATACACCAAACTTTCTTCAAGCCCAGTGAATAATCAAGAAGAATATATGTTTTCATGCTACAGTTACATAGGTTTACTTTATCCAAACTCAGATATCTGGGAGCTAGAACAAAACCACCCGACGAAACGAAGAAGGCAGCAACATCAACGGAAGTGTGTCGTCTTTAGCTCACCATAAAACTCGTCTCCATATCCGTGGGCTGGATCGGGTACAGACAACCACACTGCAACGTCTCTAAGGAATTAACTCGACAGAGCTGGGTTTCCCGGCCCAAGCTCTTCCGCAGTCTGGAACGTCTAGTTCTCTGGTTTAGTTTGATCTGGTACCCTGCAATAGTGAATGCATTAATGTAAAGATATGCATTAGATTCTCAAGCTTGACCTCACCAGACCACTGACTTAGTTTTGCTTAGGTGACTGTATGTGTGTTGGAAAATAGCTTCAAAATGCAATGCTAAGGGAATCCCAAGTTTTCATGATATCGGAGTCATGAAATGGTGAATTTGCAAGGAGATTGTTACCTTTCTTTTTTACTTTTGCTTCACTTCTAAGAACAAAGAGCAGCTATACGCCTTAAGTTGTGTGCTCTAGAATTCTTATCACGTCAGCACTTTCACATTAAGGGTGTTAAGAAAATGTCAATAGTTTTTGTGTATCACGCAAATCTAATCAAACAATTGCTTGAGATCACAAGTAAGACTTAGACTTGGTTCATCATTTTCAAAGTTTATTTGAATTAATCGTGTTTCTCATGCTGTCCTCTTTAGGTATATGCTATTCACAGCATATTACCACATTCCACATGCATTATATTTATCCATTTATGTCTATGTTTGTGATTATATGTGCCGTATAAGCATTAAGTGTATTTGATACATTGACTAATATTCTCCTCACAGACAATTTGATATTTTCATTCAAAATAAAGACACTCGATTCATACCCAGTGGGTTTTTGTTTCAGATGTTGACACTGATGGCAAATTTATTCACCTAAACAAATTTCGTTTTCCCGTTCATCAGAGGAATACTTATCAATCACTATTGTGTTGGCTTATTGAGGCAGCGCCTTCTATTGTGTCCGAAATGATTGTACTGAAACATCATTTTACGTTGTGAGTGGGCACGTGTGTGGTCTGTGTGTGTGTTTGTGTTTTAGAGAGAGAGAGAGAGAGAGAGAGAGAGAGAGAGAGAGAGAGAGAGAGAGAGAGAGAGAGAGATTTACCTCTTCAGTAATATCATCGGTTTTACCACTTAAAATCTTGTCTTCTTTGGGAAAATAGCAGGAATCAAGAGTCATTTATCAAGTAATGATAATTATGCCCTGGTTCAACCTACTAAACTCTTTCCATCCTTCTCTTTTTCTATCATCTCATCCCCTATGCTCCCTCCACTTCTGACATGTATCATCTTAGTCAACCTCTCTTCGCTCATCCTCTCTATATGTCGACACCAGCACACCTTGGTCAATTTTTCTTCTGTCATGCTTCGCTAAGTTTCATACTTTTCTCTTATACTGTTATTTCATAAGCTATCAATCCTACTCACACCATATATTGTCTTCAGCTTTTTTTATTTCTAGCATGTTCACGCTTTTCCAATTTTTTGCATTAAGTGTGAAAGGCTCGCACCCATACAACCAGTGGGACTAGCATACCATCAAAACTATTCACTTTTGCCTGAACATAGTGACCTCTCCTTCCACACACTCCTCACTGCATCCAAGGCCTTTGTTCCTTGTCCCACCACATTATTCATTTCACCTTCGGTAGTTCCACCCGTTGCCGTGTACACTCCCAGACGTCTAAAGCAATCCACTCCCTCTAGGTTCTTCCCCTTTCACATTCCGACAAATCTGTAGCCCCATCTGCTAAGCCTAGCTATCTTATTTCAACCAGGTTGACTCTCAACTTCCTTCTCGTACTTTCCCAATAACAGTGATAATAGTAATAATATTAATAACAATAATAAGAATGGTGGTAATATTTCATAATGTTTACCATTAGGTGTTATCAAAGGGAGATAATAACCAGCAGACGAAGGTGAAGTGATTGTTAATCAATTGACTTGTCTTTTCATGGGAGTGATAATTCGTGCAAGAGTATTTGAGTGCATGGTTGTTCAAATCATTCAACTCTTTCCTTTTCCTCTGCCATAGACTGATGTACTCTTTCAAGTTTCGAAGTTAAGATTGTCAAGAAGATTTATACTCCGATAAAACAATTTACTCATAGGTAATAGAAGACAGGATTTAGGAAAAGAGAAAATGACATTTGCGAAAAGGAAATGGTGAAAGGGAGTAAGCTTGGAGAAAGTGGCCCGTGTAAAGAGACACTGGTATAAGGTTTCTTTGCACAGTGTATTTCGAGACTAACTTTGTTATGGAGGGCCTTGTGGAGTATAGCACTGTCTTGGTAGAAGGCCCGGTAAGGGCTGAGTGCGTCTCTTCCTGTGTGGTGTGATGGAGGACCCATCAGCTGTACGCAGTCTTATAACAAATAGATCGGCGGGAAAACGATGTTCGTCTTGCGCATTATTCCTGACGTAATTATCCTGCTACGTTTGTACGTCATCCGCGATTTAATACATCAGTCCTGGGATCAATACTGAAGTGATAACCGAACCTGTATGTTATGGGACGTACCCCCTCCTAGTGCTGGGTCGTCACTGAGGTCAGAGGGTCACAGAAATGAGGCACATGTGACGTGACTGATGGAAGGCATAAGTTCAGACGATAGGAACTGGTCAGCCATATTAGCTGGAATAAGATCGAGCGTTCTGATGGTGTGTAGGAAAGTGTACAGCTCGTGGTATGTGCAGCTGTTCCCGTTGATCTATTGTGTCCGTTTCACTATAATCCCCATCAACACTTGGGGCGTGTCAGTGGGCTAACTTTGCTGTGCCACCACTTGGGGCGTGTCAGAGGGCCAGCTGTACTACCACCACCTGGGACGTGTCAGTGGGCTAGCTGTGCCACCACTTGGGGCGTGTCAGTGGGCCAGCTGTGCCACCACCTGAGGCGTGTCAGAGGGCCAGCTGTGCCACCACCTGAGGCGTGTCAGAGGGCGAGCTGTGCCACCACCTGGGGCGTGTCAGAGGGCCAGCTGTGCCACCACCTGGGGCATGTCAGTGGGCTAGCTGTTCCACCAACTGGGGCGTGTCAGAGGGCCAGCTGTACTACCACCACCTGAGACGTGTCAGTGGGCTAGCTGTGCCACCACCTGGGGCGTGTCAGTGGGCTAGCTGTGCCACCACTTGGGGCGTGTCAGAGGGCCAGCTGTGCCACCACCTGGGGCCTGTCAGTGGGCTAGCTGTGCCACCACCTGGGGCGTGTCAGAGGGCTAGCTGTGCCACCACCTGGGGCGTGTCAGAGGGCCAGCAGTACTACCACCACCTGGGGTGTGTCAATGGAGCAACTGTGCCACCACCTTGGGCGTGTCTGTGGGCCAGCTCTGCCACCACAAGTGAGCCTGCTGTGTCAGCATCCGGGATTAGGCAGCATTCTCTAAACGCCCAGAGCGTATTGCGGTGGGCACGGGTGCCGGACGCTGTGTATATGTAAATCAGTCCGGCCAGCGGCGGGCGGCTGGATTTAGTCTCTTGGTGCAGCGGCTGGCGCTGTGGTGGAGGAAGGACCAGAGACGAGATGAGGGAACGAATAGATATCTAGAGAGAACATATTTTGCTCCCCCTCATCCCTCCAAGGATCTCTCTCTCTCTCTCTCTCTCTCTCTCTCTCTCTCTCTCTCTCTCTCTCTCTCTCTCTCTCTCTCTCTCTCTCTCTCCTCTCACAGAAATTAAGGCTTGTGGTTTAGGAGAAGAATACGAAAATGACATGTAAATGATAAGCAAGATGCTAACTGATGAATATGAGACAATAGTCAGTGCAAAAAAGAAAGTTAAATGGAAAAGTAGATGACGAAGTATCTAGAAATTTCAAGCGAGAATGCCACTACAGACGACGATGTGAGATAAATGAAGCAGTAGAGAAACTAAAGGAAAACTGAGCACTAAGGTCAGTTAGAACTCCAGGTATTTCCCTAATAAAGACAAAGCAGACGTTGGCAAAACCTATGATGCTGCTGGTGAAACCACCCAGACAAAAGCAGCACGGCGGATATTCAGGACATGGCTTATGCATCACCATTAAGCAAGGAAGGATCTAAGATTCATACAAAACAATATATGTGAATATTCGAGAGGATGACGGGAAAAACCAGCTAAAACATCGGTACAACACTAACACCAACAGTATCAAAGAAAGCCAGCATGAATTTGTGGCAGATGGATGTACACAACTCAAAAGTTAACTTGGCACAGTAACATGAATAAGACTGCAATAGAAGGAGGAAGAATGGATCCTACTTTTTCTTAGTTTGCCAAGCCTTTTGATAAGATAAATTTAAGAATTTTGTTAAGAAGGATATTGAAAGAAGGCATTCAGGATAATCTAGAAGGATGGATGAAAAGTTTCTAGAATTCATAAAAAAACAAAATGAAAGCATATGTTATTATGTCTGACGAATTAGATGTTTTATCAGGGGTGCCTTAGAGATTGGTATTATCCTCTGTAGTCCTCATGATAATGATGCTAACATAAGCAAAGACGTAAAAGGAAACATGTCACAATATTTCACAGACGACACCAGAGTGATTAGTAGGATAAGCTTAGACTGAGACAAAGGAAAAAGGCAATAAGACTATAATTTGCAATATGTAAATGGTCAGTGGAAAAATTAATAGAATTCACTGAAGAAAAACTGGGACAACTAGACCATGCAAATACGTCCCTAGCTTAAGGAAGTGATCTTCTACACTGGCGTCTTCATCAGATACCATCAGCAGCAGTGGATCTCCACAGCTCGAAGAGACTCGAGGATCTGGATGCTAATCAGATTACCGTGCATCTCCTGACGCTGCAGCGAAATGCCTTCTTTTCCGCTTCGTCAAAGCAGTTTAAGACCAACTCTTGTGGCGGGGTTGGGAGGAGGCGGTTCTCTTGGCGGTCCAAGGTACTCATGGAGTATTACTTGTTAACGCTTCTCGTGAGACAAACTTAAACGTGTCGGACGAGGAACCTCATAGGGAGGTTATTAGAAAAAAAAATTTATTCTTTTGTTTTTTTTCTGTGAGTACTAAGCGATGGAAGTATAATGCGGTCATAAAATCAAAATGAAAAGGCCTGCAAATACGATGAAGAAAATGTGCGTGGATCGAATTACTTTGTGTTTATTAATTGTGACGATTTAATCTCTTTCTAGGTGTAGGATTCTCTACCAAATATTGGGAAAAGGTTTGTCACAAGTTCGCTAATCATAATCATCATAAAATTCTACCCCATCATACTTGTATGGTGATAATGTAACACAGGTTTTCTTGCTGATAGCATGGTGACGGAGCCATAGTGTTCACCATTCACTCAGGTCAGTCACCACACATCTGCACCTAACTGACCTATCTGTGTATTGACATGTCTGTATATTGACCTGTCAGTGTATTGATCTGTCTGTGTGTTGACATGTCTGTGTATTGACAAGTCTGCGTATTGACCTGTCTCTGTATTGACCTGTCTGTGTATTGACAAGTCTGAGTATTGACTTGTCTGAGCATTGACATGTCTGTGTATTAACCTGTCTGTGTACTGACCTGTCTGTGTATTGACATGTCTCTGTACTGACATGTCTGTCCATCCTCATGCCATGCCGGTCAACTGCCTCAGCAATCTAAGGCGTCTCGTACAGACCCTGTCTCAAATATCAAGTCACTCCACAACACATGCTCCTTTATGCTAACTCACCCTTCACGTGCATCCCTTAACATGTCAATCCGAGAGCAATAATGATAGACCTAAGCAGCTCTAATGAACTGTTGACAACTTCTAGACTGTAATCAATCCATGTAAAATCTGAATTCCACTACTCAATATAGAGGGTTACTAACTTAGTTATGAGTAAAAAACCGTATGTTATCATAATCACGTCATCCAATATCTTACAATATGGCCTTTTACATGCAGTAAGTAACCCAGTTATTATTGCCATAAACCACTAAGATTACAAGGCGTTCTACTCTACACTCATCTATCTTGGCTGCTAACCCTCCTCATTAGAGAGAGAGAGAGAGAGAGAGAGAGAGAGAGAGAGAGAGAGAGAGTAGTTAAGTAATTATGTAATTAAGTGTGGAGGTTATTCTAGTGAAACGGACACACCCTTACCGCATACATCAGTAGTAATAATTTTACAGTATATATTCCTACTTGAAATAAACACACCTGAATTAGCTCCGCCTTCACCGTACATATTTAGGCCAGTTTTAGCTGTACCGTGGAGTTTAAGCTTCACTGGACGTATCTATGCCAGCTTTAGCTCTACCATACAATCCCAGCTTCTCCTGCATATCATTTAAGCTTTCCCTAATGCAATTTTCCTAATAACCTCACCTATCTTCATATGATTCTCATGCATTAGTGCCTGATTGACTCCATAAGCGAGACTGTACATATTAGTGGCAGATGTACCGTGCACGGTGCTAAGCATACCATGCATAGTGCCAGGTGTACCAAGCGTAGTAGCCAGACGTAATACATTTACCTGTTGTACCAAGTGTACCATACATTATTGCCCTCTAGATGCACCATATATATATAGCAGCGGAGTGGAGAGGGCCTTATCAGCAGGACAGTGAGTGCCGCAGGAGCCTCAGGTCAACAGTCATTTCATGGCCACAAACACCGCCAGTTTACCCTGCTTGACTAACCTAGTTTACCTCAGCCTCTAGTCATCCTTACCCCTCCCGAACGTGAACCTTAATTACAGTGATGTCGTGGCGGGAATTGATGGCCTCTTAAACCAGCTGGCGGACGGATGTGCCACATATGTCCTCAGATTCCTGTGTAGCGAAATGCTTATCTATGCCAGGAAACGTTGTATAGCTGTACTCATCACTGATTTAACAACGCTTGATTCGGACTGAGCTACACATAGCGCTGACATAGCGATATTTGTTGCTTATTAAAAGTGAAGTACATCTCATCTAACTCTATTGCAGCTTTTTATCTCTACATTTCCTGATGAAATCGGTTTTGTTAATGATCCATTCATGTACTTCATTTTCCCGGCTGATCTAAAGGTATATAGTTCATAAAGCTGTACAATATGCGTATATAACCATACTTTTTGCTGATTTGTTGTTCCTTTTGCGAAATAACCATTTATTTGTTATTACTGACGCACATGACAACTATTCTTGCGGGAAGGCTGTGAATAACGGCTACGCCAAACGCTTAAGATTCTTGCACTTATACAGGTCATTGAGAAACACAAGCCAAGCATAAAGGATGCAGAAAAATGACCGTAACTTTAGTGAGAGAAAAAATTAAAGACGTTTAGTAACATACCAGTATGTTTGTGTTATCATCATCTTGCAACACAATATTATTATTAGAATACAAAAAAGTTTATCTGTATTAAGTGTTTGTAAAACAGCAAAATAAATCATCTGTAAAACTAATACGAGTACATACTTCAGAATATTAATTCTTTACCTCCACCTTTAACTCTGTAATAAACTCTCGAAAAGCAATACCATGTATGAGAGAAAGTAATACACATCTTATCTTAACACACTGATGGCTACAGAAACGGGCGAAGTCCTGCGACTCCACAGTACCGAAGCAATCACATTCGAAGGACCTCGAGACCCGTGTAGCATCCCAGAGCAATCATGTGAAAGATTACCCCGAAATTTTTCCTTGGTTTATCGCGGTAGAGTACGTGTCTAGGACTATTGTATCCGTAAGTACGCGGGCCATCATAGCTACGCCCTGGGTACCACTCACAGAAAATTTCTCCCGGGAGCCTCTGGCAGAGCTGTTCAATATCCTTCCAGTGAGCTGG
>JAUUDW010220127.1:0-14243 GCA_032361385.1 Panulirus guttatus | reverse complement strand
TGGATGAATAGCTGTGTTGACTGTGGACCGACTGCCACAACCAGGATTCGAAGCTATGGGTTTAGACCCTGATCGGCCCGTAAATGTGTCATGCTCAGGGACGCTAACCGTTACACCACGGACGTCCATGTTGAGTATACCTGGAAAATTGTGTTGGAGGATATTGACTAAGAGGGTGAAGGCATGTACAGAACATCAGACTGGGGAGGAGCAGTGTAGTTTCAGAAGAATAGAGGATGTGTTGATCTGGTGTTTACTTTAAAGAATGTGTGTGAGAAATACTTAAAATAACGGTTGGATTAGTATGTGGCATTTATTGATCTGGAGAAAGCATATAATAGGGTTGACTGAGATGCTTTGTGTAGGTCTTAAGAATATATAGTGTGGGAGGTAAGCGACTAGGAGCAGTGAGAAGTTTCTATCTAGGGTGCAAAGCGTGTGTACGCGTAGGAAGAAAAGAGAGCGAATGGTTCCCAGTGAAGGTAGGTCTGCGGCAGAGTTGTGTGATGTCACAATGGTTGTTTAATTTGTTTACGGATGTGATGGTGAGAGAGGAAAGAGAGGGCCTGGAAGTAAGTCAATTGTTTTTCGCTGATGATGCAGCACTGGTGGTTGATTCGAATGACAAAATGTAATAGCTGTTAACTGACTTTGGAATTGCGTCTGACAGGAAAATAATTAGATTAAATGTGAATCAAAGCAAGGTTATTAGGTTAATCAGGGTTGAGGGACAAGATAGTTGGGGATGTAAGTTTGAATGGAAAAAAATTGGAAGAAGTGTAATGTTTTAGTTATCTGGGAGTGGACTTGGAAGCGAATGGAACCATGGAAGTGGAAATAATTCATAGGGTGGAAAAGGGGGCGAAGGTTCAGGGAGCGATGGAGAGCAAAAATAGGTATATATGAAGGAATATTAGTTCCAACATTAATATATGGTTGCGAGGCATGGGCTACAGATAGGGTTGTACGGAGGAGGGTGGATGTATTGGAAATGAGATGTATGAGGAAAATATGTGGTGTGAGATGGTTTGATCGAGTAAGTAAAGTAAGAGTAAGAGAGAGGTGCGGTAATAAAAAGACTCGTTGATATACGGAGTAAATGAGTAAGAAAAGGTTAACAAAGAGGGTATAAGTCAGAAGTGGAAGGACCATTGAGAACGGGAAGAACAAATTATAGAAGAAAGGATTGAATGAAAAAAAAATTTTAAGCATTCGGGGTCTGAATTTGCAGAAGGGTGAAAGGCGTGCACGTAATAGAGTGAAATGGAATGATATACTATACAGGGGTCGACGAGCTGTTAATGAACTTAACCAGGGCATTTGAAACGTCCTGGGTAAAGCATGAAAAGGTCTCTGGGGCCCGGATGTGTATAGAAAAAATAAAAAGCTGTGGTTTCGGTGCTTTTCACATGACAGCTAGAAAATGGTTATGGCCTTTCTTCATCTTTTCCTGACACTACCTCGCTAACCTAAGAAATGGATATCAAGTGTGAAAAAAAAGAATATGTGGGGTTACAGACAAAGAAATCTACTTTCATATTCATTGCGTGTCGTAGAAGGCAATTTAATGGGGGAGGCAGCAGGGGCTCGAACCTCCTCCCATTTTCTATTTCAATTTCTATTAGAAGAAACAGAATAAAGATCTAAACAGGAAGTACTCTTCCCCTTCGAAGGCTCAGGCTACGGTGTTTAAATGTGTATGGAAGTAACCATGATGATTTGAGAGGATAGATAGGTAGCATACTTGAAGAAAGAAACATGAATGATCTGGCTCTGAGTGAAACAAAGCTGAGGGTTGAATGGGAAGAATGGTTTGGAAATGTCCTAGGAGTAAAGTCAGTTGCTGGTGAGAGGACAAGAGCTAAGAAAAGAGTGGTACTGCTTATGAAGCAGTTGTTGGAGTGTGTGAAAGATTGTAAGGAAGTGAATTCTGAACTGATGTAGGTAAAAATAAATGTGGATGGCGTGAGATGGGTGATTGTTAGTGCTTTTGCATCTGGCCATGAGAAGAAAGATCATGAGAGGTAAGTGTTTTTGAAGCAGCTGATTGAGCGTGTCAGCACTTTTGATGCAAGAGACCGGATGTTAGTGATGGGTTTTCCAGTGCGAAGGTAAGTAATGTGGCAGTTGAGGGTATAACTAAGGCATGGGTTAAATAGTATTGTGAATGGAAATGGTGAACAGCTTGTGGCTTTATTTGCTGAAAAAGTACTGTAGCTTGGGAATATCTGGCTTCAAAAGATAGATGTACACAAGTATACGTATGTGAGTCTGAGAGATGATCAGCGGCATCATTGGATTACTTATCATTTGACAGGCATGTAAGACCCTATCATACGTATGCTTTCTTCAAATAAAGAAATGTAACATACAAATCTTTCAATTACTCTAAATATTTTTCACACACATTCCTTAAAACAAACACCTGAACTCCACTTTCCTAGCACTCTAGAATCCATGCTATTCCTTCCCAGTCTGATGATCTGTGCATGCCATCATCCTCTTAATCACTGATTCTCCATACAAACTTATACATCTTTCCTTCGAATACTCACCTTTGTCCCCCTTGACTCTATAGAGTGGTACTATATATGCATCCGCTAATCTTCAGGCACCTTATCATGATCCATACACACGTACATTGAAAATCTTAATAAACTTATCTTGAACACAGTTACTTCGCCTCTTAAGAAACTCAACTAAAGCCGCCTTGCAAGTTTTCACCACCTCATCTCTCTACACCAAATCAGTTTCCATGACTCTCTCATTTCGCTTATCTCCATAATACATGCATCATAAATATGCCACCCTATCATCAAACACATTCAATAATTCTTTAATATATTCTCTCCATCTCTTCAACTTAACATATCTGTTACCTCTTCACTATATGCCCCCTTCACCGATGTTCCCATTTGTTCTCTTCTTATTCTTACACTGTTGAATTTCTTTCAAAGCATCTTATTCGCCCTGCAGTTTACTAAAAGAAGCTCACCCCAATTACCATTTCCCCTCTTTTTCAACCCCTACATCTTCCTTTCAATTTTCTGTGTTTTTTTTTCCTCTACATCTCCCAAACATTTGCACTCCTTCCACAATACACCTTCCTCTTTTGTTTCATTAGGAACCCAATTTCTTCATCCTACCGTTCACTAACATTTCTAACCTGCCCACATCCCACCTTCCGCATGTAGCACCACTTTCCTCACACATGTCAGCACAGCTTCCGTACATCCCTCCCATTCCTTACCCATTACCCTTGCTTCGTTTACTCTCACTTTTGCCATTCTACAACCTATCTATATTGGTATTTCTTCGCAAAAATCTCTTTTCCAAGCTTACATACTTTCATCATTTTTTATTCACTCATATCATTTTCTCTACAAGTCCTCACCCTTCCCCCCTACCATGTGATGGTCAGACATCACGCCAATTGTAACCTTGAATACATTCGCATCGAAGAGTCTCTTTTGCACGCCTATTGATTAATATATGATCCAGTAATACACACCTGCTATCATTTCTTCTTACCCACATATACGTATGTGTGTTATTCTTAAAATCAGTATTCTAAGATTCATAACCTCGAGACTTTTTCAGCACAAGTCTGAGAACTGCTCGCTATTCTCATTCACGTTACTCAATACCCTACGTCCCCGACTTATACTGCTTTATACCACATTATACATTTGCATTAATCATTAAACCTGTCACTAATATCAGAAGATCATATGCATCAAAACTGCCAACACACTTTTAGATACTCCAAAAACACTTGGCTTTCGCTATCTTTCTTCTCAGAGTCAGATGAATAAACATTGATAATCATTCATCTCCTGCAATCCATTTTACCCACATCAGTCTGGGGCTCTCTTGTCTACTCTCTTTCACACATTCTCATAACCCCAGCTTCAGCAGTAATGCTACCGCTAACTTAGTTTTTACTCTCATACTAATCCCTTTATCCCTTTGTCCTTCAGGCATTCCCCACCCTCCCTTCCTCCTTACCCTTAAAGCTTGTTTCATTCAAAGTCAGAATATACATTTTTTTTTTCGTCAAACACATTACATATCTCTCCTTTTTTTCTTCTCGGTTGCATCCAGAAACCTTCAGAAACCTCAGCCTGAAAGTATTGTGTGTGTGTGTGTGTGTGTGTGTGTGTGTGTGTGTGTGTGTGTGTGTGTGTAATCATTTGGGTGTGAAAAAATTTCTTTGGTTCTTCAAAATCTTTCAACTATGTCAATATCAAACATTTACAGAAGAGACCATCATATAGACGTGTGGTTTTGAAAGCCAAATATATACACATTAATCCTGTCATTTACTTTTATATATAAAACATTCAAATTTATATCCATAACACTAAGATCTTAACATTCTTGATAATGACTTACAGCAAAAGTGGAGAGAGTGCAGGTCCTGAGTGTTGGCACCGCCAGCTGCTGAGGAGGAATGAGCCGTGTTATATCGAGTTGTGGATTTTATTGGCCAGCAACAACACCATCCACCCGCCACGTCATTAGAATCTTTTTCACCTCATCGGTCCACATTTGACATGCTTTCATGTAATTGGTCAATATTAGGTCACAGTGTCACCCATCTGGTATCATGCATCATGTCACTTACTCAACCCACTGGTTTAGGTCAATTTACCAATCAAAATTAATCTTACTGCAAGGATGCCCATTTCAGTGATATCTATTCCACTGGTAAATGCTTTCGTATATTGTGGTATATTAAGTGACACAGGACAAAGGGTTCATGATATGCCAAGGCTGACAAAGGACACAAGTTTAATAGTATACTAAGGTTGACGCAAAACAAGTTTAATGATAGACTAAAGCTGCACAGGACAAAGTATTGCGCTATACCAAGGCTGACAAGGGTCAAATGTTTCATGACATAATAAGGCTGACACAGGACAAAAGTTTCATAGTACACTAAGGTTGACACAATTCATAAGATTCATAATACAGTAAGGTTGACACAGGACAAAAAATATGTGGTATACTTAGGCTGACAAAGGATGCAGATTTCATGATATACTAAGACAGGACACAAGTTTCATGGTATACTGTGGCTGAAAGAGAATGCAAGTTCCACGGTGTACAAAGAATGACACAAGAAAAGACTTTCGCATAAAACTAAGACTGGCATAGGTCACAAGTGTAATGATATAATAAAGCCGTCAAAGAGCACGTATCTTATGGTTTACTAAGGCTGACACAGGTTACAAGTTTCAGAGTGTGCCATGGCTGAAACAGGATACAAGATGGTACACTAAAGCTCAAAAATAGCGAAAGTTTAATGTAATGCTAAGGCTGACACAGGACACAACTTTCAGAGTATACCAAAGTTGCCAGAACACAGTTCCGTGGTATACTAAAGCTGATATAGGACACAAATTTCATGATATACTAAGTGTGACACAGGATAGATGTTTCCTGGTATACTAATATTTACATAGGACAAGTTTCTTAGTTTACTATAATTGATGCAGGACACAAGTTTCAAGACATACTAAGGTTGACACAGGACAAAAGCTTCATGGGACACGAAGGGTGAAACAGTTCTTAGATTTCATGGAATGCCAAAGCTGACACAGGAAACACATTTATTGACATATAAAATCTTCCAGAGGATACAAGTTTTATGATATACCGATTTTGACTCAGGACACAAGATTCATGGGATGCTGAGGCCGACACAGGACACAACTTTCAGAGTATACCTTAGTTGCCAGAACACAGTTTCGTGGTATACTAATGTTTACATAGGACACAAGTTTCTTGGTATACTAAAGCTGGCACAGGACACTACTTCCGTGATATACAAGGGCTGAAACGCGACTCAAGTTTCACGGCATACAAAGGCTGACACGTAGTACAAGCTTCAGAGTATATCAAGGCTGACACAGGACAAAAGATTAGTGATATACTTAGATTGATTCAGAATATAAGTTCCATGGTAAATCTAGGCTGAAAAATAACACAAGAATGGTATACTAAGGCTGGCTCAGATTACAAGATTCATGTAATACTAAGGCTGATACAGGACAAAAGTTTCATGATTTACCGAGGCTTACACAGGACACAAATTTAATGATATACTAAAGCTGACAGAGGACACTATTTCATGGTATACTAGAGCTGATCTAGGACGAAAGTTTTACATTATATTAAGGCTGACACAGGACACGTGTTTCATGAAATACTAAGGCTGACACAGGAATCATGTCTCATGGTGTACTAAAAATGATATAGGACACAAGTTTCTTGGAATACAAAAGCTGACACAGAACACAGGTTTCATGATATACTAAGGCTGATACAGGGTACAAATATCATGGTATACTCTGTCTAACACAGGGTACAAGTTTCTGACATACAATAATTGAAACACCACCCAAGTTTTATGACACACAGTAACTGCAACGCGTCCCAAGTGTCATGGTATACTAAAGTTAACGAAAAACATAAGTTCCATGATGTACTAAAACTGTTGCGGGATACAAGTTTTATGGTATATCAAGGATGATATAGTAAGGCTGACACAGGGCAGAAGTTTCACATTATACTAGAGCTGACACATGACAAAAGTTTGATGATATACCGAGAATGACACAGCACACTATTTTCGTGGTATATTAAGACTGACATAGAAAGCAGGTTTCCTGATATATTAAGGATGACATAGGACATAAGTTTCATATTATGCCAAGGCTACTACAAGATACAAATGTCTCGGTATACTAAGGTTGACACAGGATGGTAGTTCCTTGAAATAATAAGGATGACAGAGGACACAGATTTTATGATATACTAAGGTGACAGAGGACACAAGTTTTTGGTATACTAATTTGACACAGGACACAAGTTTCACGGTATACCAAGGCTGATACAGGTCACAATTTTTAAGGTATAATAAGGACAGAAGATTTCTGGTATACCTAGACTGACAAAGGACACAAATATCATGATATACTAAGGCTAACACAGGACTCAGTCTTTATCGTATACCAAGTCTGACACAGGAACATTCTTCATGGTAAACTAAGGCTGTCACAGGACAAAAGTTTCATGGTATACTAAGGCTGAAAGAGAAAACAAGGTCCATGGTATAGAAAAGATGACAGAAAATAACAGTCTCAAGGAATATTAGGGCTGGCACAGGATTCAGGTGTAATGATATACTGAGACTGCCATAGGAGACGAGATTCAGAGCATACTATACCTGAACCAGGACACTAGATTAATAATACACGAATGTTCAAACAGAATATATGTATAATTGAATACTAAGGCTGACACAGGATACAACTTTCAGAGTATCCCAACTTTCCTGGTACACTAAAGCTGACACAGGGCACAGATTTTATGGCATACAGAATCTGATGCAAGACACAAGTTTCATGGTATACTAACGATGACATAGGGCAAACATCTCATGGTATTCTAAAGCTGATAGAGGACATAAGTTTCATCGTAAACTAAGGCTAACACACGACACAAATTTCATAATCTACTACGGCTGACACTTGATATAAGTTTCAGAGTATACCAAAGATGACACAGAACTGAAGTTTCATGCTATACTAAGGACGAAATGGGACAAAAGTCTTATGGTATGCTAAGACTGAAACAGGACAAAAGTTTCTAGTTATACTAGTGCTGACACAGGACACAAATATCATGGTATACTTTGGCTGACACAGGGTACAAGTTCTAGAGTATGCAAGCTGATACAGGATAGAAGATTAATGTTATAATTAGGCTGATATATGATAAAGATTCCTTGGTTTACTTTGGCTGAAACAAGATCAAAAGTCTAAGTATACTATGGCTGGTACAGGACACAAGTTTCATGGTATATCAATGTTGACGCAGGAAACATGTTTCTTGACATACCAAGGGTGATACAGCACAAAAGTCTGTTGATGTGATAAAGCTGAAACAGATTACAAGTTTCAAGTATACCAAGGCTGACAGAACACAAGTTTCATAGTTTACTAAGGCGGACGCTTTACACAAGGCTTATGCTAAAATTAGGGTGATACAGGATACAAGTTTAATGGCATACTATGGCTGACACTGGACACAAGTTTCATTATATACTAGAAATGTCACAGGATGCAAGTTTCATAGTATACTAACGATGATAGAGGACACAAGTCTCATCGTATCATAAGGCTGACACAAGGCAAATGTTTGATGATATACTTATAATGATACAAGATATGTTTCACAGTATACTCCCGCTCACACAGGACACAAGTCTCATGGTACAAGAAAGCTGACACAGGAAAGATTTAAGATGTACGTCCTAAGGCTGACACTGGATACCGCTTCATGATATATCAAGGCTGACACAGGGCACAAGTTTCATGGTATACTATGGGTGACACAGGATTCAAGGTTCATGATGTAATTAAGTTGTCACTGAATACAAGTTTCGTGGTATACTAATTTCGACACAAGACACATGTTTCATGATATAAGAAGACTTACACAAGACACAAGCTTTATGGCAAACTAATGATAACGCAGGACATATATTTCATGATATGCTAATGCTGACACAGGACACAGGTTTCATTGTACACTCAGGTTGAAACAATGCACAATTTCATAATATAATATGACCGACACAGGACGCAATGTTCATGGAATAATAAGATTGACATAGGACACAAGGTTCATGGTATATCAAGAATGACACAATATACAACTTTCATGATATACCAAGACTAACGCAGGACAAAAGTTTCATTTTATGCTGAGGTTGACAGGGGACACAAGTATCTTTTTATACGAACGCTGATAGAGGACACAAGTTTTATGGTATGATAAGACTGACACAGGACACATGTTTCATGATATACTAAGGCTTTCGGAGGACATACGTTTCATGGTATAATATGGCTGATAAAGGACAGAATTTTCATGTTATACTAAGGTTGGAGCAGGACAGAAGTTTCTTCGTATACTAAAGCTGACACATTACATAGAATACATTGTAAACGAAGGCTGACAGCGAAGAACTTTCTTGATGTAGTAGGGTTGAAACATAATTCAAGTTGCAAGTATACCAAGGCTGGCACAGGACAAAAATTTCATAGTATACCAAGGATGCCACTAGACACAAGGTTCATGTTATAAGTGGGAACAAATCTTTTGGTATACTAAGACTGACATAGAACACGTTTAATGATGTACCTAGTCTGGCACAAGATACAATTTTCATGGAATACAAAGATTGATACAGGACGCAAGTTTCATAATATACCAAGGATGAAATGGGATATAAGTTCCAGAGTGTACATAGGCTGAAACAGGACAATTCATCATGGTATACCAATGCTGACACAAGACGTGTTTCATGAGATACTTAAGATTATACGGGATACAAGTTTCATGAACACTAAATCTGATACAAGACACGCGTTCCATGATATTCTATGGCTGACAAAGTAAACACGTTTATTGGTATATTAAGGCTAACACAATAGAAGTGTCGTAGTATATTTCGGCCGACACAGAATATATTTAGTTATACTAAGACTGACGCAGGATAAAAGTATCAGAATATGCTAAGGCTGACTCAGAACCCAACGTGCATAATATGGCTTGTTTATTAAGACAGAGGATTCTTGATACATTAAGGTTGACACAAAACACAATATTCTTGGTTTACAAACGCTAATATAGGACACAAATTTCATAGTATACTAAGGATGACACAGGAAGCATGTTTTATGGTATACTAAGGTTAACAAAGGCATATGATTCATGATATACTAAGGTTGATAGGGATACAAATTTCGGACTATACCAAGGCTGATACAACAAAAAAAGATTCCTGGTATACAAAGGATAACATTGGATAAAAGTTTCAAGGTAATATTAGACTGATAGAAGACACATGTTTCATGGTATGCTACGGTTAACACGGGACACAAGCTTCATGGAATAATATGGCTAACACAATATAGAAGTTTCATATCATAGTAAGGAATACACAAAAGCTTCATGGGATGCTATAGCTGACAAAGAATTTAAGTTTCATGGTATAATAAGGTTGACACAAGATAAACGTTTTAAGGTATACTTCGATTACACAGGACACACGTTTCGTGGTTTATTAGGGCTGGCTGTGGATTAGGATTTTATGGAATATTAGATTGGACACAGGAAACATATTTCAGTATATAAAAAGGCTGACCAATGACACAAATTTCGTAATATACTAAGCCTGACACAGGACAGAACTTTCCTTGTATACTAAGGCTAACACAGGACAAAAGATAATGGTAGAATCAGGCTGACAAGAGACACAAGGTTCGTGGTATAATAAGGCTGCCAGAGGATGCACTTTTCATTATATACTGAGGGTTATAAATAATATAAGTCTTATGGCATACTAAGGTGAGGCAAGACACAAGTTTCATGGTATGCTAAAGCTGACACAGGACACAGGTTTCATGTTATACTAATGTTGGCACAGGATACTAGTTCCTAATATACAATGACTGACGCGGGATCACGTTTCATCAGATACTCAGAACAAGTCTCAGAGTATGCCACTACTGACACAGGGCAGAAGATTCGTGGTATATTTAGGCTGATTCAGAATATAAGTTCCATGGCACACTTAGCCTAACAAATGACAGAAATGTAGTATGCTAAGGCTGGCACAGGATAAAAGATTCGTGTAAAACTAAGGCTGACATAAGAAACAAGTTTCGTGATTCACTCAGTCTTACACAGGACACAAATCTAATGATATACTAAAGGTGACACAAGACACAAGGTTCCTGGTATACTAGGGCTGATATAGGACGAAAGTTTTAGAATATACTAAGGCTGACACAGGACACATGCTTCAACAACTACTATGGCTGACACAGGACTCGTGTCACATAGTATACTAAGGATGATATAAGACACAAGTTTCTTGTAACGCTATTGCTGAGAGAGGACGCAGGTTTCATTATATAATAAGGCTGATAGATGATACAGATTTCATGATATACTCATTTAACACAGTTTATGGCATATAATAGCTGAAACATGACCCAAGGTTTTATGGCATACAATAACTAAAAAGCATCTCATGTTTCATGGTATAGTAAGGTTGACACAAAACATAAGTTCCATTATCTACCGAGGCTGATACAGGACACAAGTTTTATGGTTTATCAAGGCTGATATTGTAAGGCTGACACAGAGCAGAAGTTTTGCATTATACTAGGGCTGACACATGACAAAAGTTTCATGATGTACCGCGACTGACATATCTCACTAGTTTTCTGATATACTAGAGTTGACAAAGAACACAGGGTTCGTGGTACATTGAGACTGACATAGGACACAGGTAACATGCTATTTTAGGATGACATAGGAAATAGGTTTCATGCTAAGCCAAGTCTGACACAGGACAGAAGTTGTGGGAAATAATAAGACTGACACAGGACACAGATTTTATGAAATACTAATGAACATAGAGGATACAAGATTCATGGTATACTAATTTGACAAAGGACAAAAGTTTCACGGTATATTAAGGCTGACTCTTGATCCAAGTGACATGGTATACAAAAGCAGACACAAGACACAGGTTTCGCTGTATAACAAGGCTGACACTGGTCACAATTTTCATAGTATATTAAGGATGATACAGTACGAAAGATTTGTGATATACTTAGAGTAACAAAAGACGTAGGTTTCAAAATATACTAAGGCTAACACAGGACACATGCTTCACGGTAACGTAAGGTTGACACAGGACACAAGTTTTGTGCTATACTAAGGCTGACACGGAAGTCAGGTTTCATGATATACTAAGGCTAACACAGGACTCAAGCTTCATGATATACTAAGGCTAACACAGGACTCAAGCTTCATGGTATACTAAGGCTTAAAGAGAAGACAAATTTCATGATATAGAAAGGACGACTGAATCCAACAGTCTCAGAGAATATTACGGCTGGCACAGGACACAGGTGTAATGGTGTATTAAGGCAGACATAGAATACAAGATTCAGAGCATACCATGGCTGAAACAGGACAAAAGATTAATGGTACACTAATGTTCAAACAGAACCTATGTTTAACTGAATGCTAAGGCTGAGACAGGATACAATTTTCAGAGTATGCTAGCTTTCTTTCTATACTAGAGCTGACACAGGGCACATATCTTATGGTATACTAAATCTGCACAGGACACAAGTTTTATGGTATACTAAGGATGACATTGGACAAACATTTCATGATATGCTAAAAATGATACAGGACATAAGTTTCATCCTAAACTAAACTAATACAGGACACAAGCTTCATGGCCTACTAAGGCTGACATATGATATAAGTTTCAGAGTATACCAAACCTCACACAAAACTAAAGTGTCATGCTGCTCTAAGGATGAAACGTAACAAAAGTTTCATGGTATGCTAAAACTGAAACAGGACAAAGTTTCTTGTTATACTAGGGCTGACATAGGACACAATTTTCATTGTATACTTTGGCTGGCATAGGTTACAGGTTTTAGAATATGCAAGCTGAAATAGGATAAAAGATTCATGGTATACTTAGGCTGATGCAGGATACAAGATTTATGGTATATTAATGTTGACAGAAGAAACATGTTTTTTGACATACCAAGGGTGATACATAACAAATGTTTGATGATGTGTTAAGGCTGAAATAGAATAAAAGTTACGAGTATACCAGGGCTGACATAAAACACAAGTTCCATGGTATACTAAGGCGGAGGCTAATAGAGGACACAAGTTTCATCGTATACTATGGCTGACACAGGGCAAAAGTTTGATGGTATACTTATAATGATACATGATATAAGTTCCATAGTATACTCCAGCCGACACAGGACATAACTTTCCTGGCATAAGAAGGCTGACACAGGATATCAGATTCAAGATATACGTACTAAGGCTGACACTGGACACATGTTCCATGATATATGAAGGCTGCCACTGGACACAAGTTTTTTGGTATATCTTGGTTAACACAGGACACAAGAATCATAATAAACGTAAGCTATCACAAGATAAAAGTTTTCTTGTATACTTTATTTCGATACAAGACACAGTTTTCATGATATAAGACGATATACATAGGTACAAGTTTCATGGCAAACTAAGGATAACACAGGAAACATATTTCATGATACATTACTGTTTATACAGGAAACAGGTTTCATTGTAATATAAAGGTTAAATATTACTAAAGTTTTATAATATTCTAAGACTGACACAAAACAAAAGGTTCATGATATTCTAAGACCGATACAAGACACAGGTTTTATGATATACTAATGCTGACACAAGACACAGTTTTCATGATATACCAAAGCTGACACAGGACTCAAGTTCCATGATATACTAAAGCTGACACGTGACAAAAGTGTCTTTTCATATGAACGTTGAAAGAGTCACATATTTCGTGGTATGATATGGCTGACGCATTACACAAGTTTCATAATATACCAAGTTTCGTGGTAAATTAAGGCTGATAAAGGACAAAAGCATCATGTTAAACTAAGGTTGAAACAGGACAAAACGTCATCGTATACTAAGGCTGACACATTACACAAGTTTCTTGATAAACGAAGGCTGACAGAGCGAAAAAGTTTTATGATATAGTAAGGCTGAAACAGATTGCAAGATTCAAGTATACCAAGGCTAACACAGGACACAACTTTCACAGTATACCAGGACGCATGTAGTACTCATGGTTCATAACGAAATTAGGGTGACACAGGATACAAGTTTCATGGTATGCTAACGCTGACACAGGACATGAATTTCATGGTGTACTAGGTCTGATGTAGGATACAAGTTCCGTGGTATTCTAAGGATATAAGTTCCACATTATACCAAGGATGACAGAGGAGAGTTTCATGATATACCAATGCTGACAGAAGACGCGTTTTTTGGTAGTTTAGGCTTAAATAGGATACTTTCATGAAACACGAAGGTTGACACAAGATATAAGTTTCACAGTATTGTATGGCTGAAACAGTAAACAGATATCATTGTATACTAAGGTTAACACAACTGCGTGTTCATGGTATATTTCGGCTGACACAGAACATAAGATTCATAGTATACTAAGGGTGACACACGACAGAAATTTAAGAGTATACTAAGGCTTATGGTCCCGATGGCATCCATCCCCGTGTACTGAAAGAGTGTGCCTCTGAACTTGCACCTGTGCTTGCTCG
>JAUUDW010220017.1:0-13171 GCA_032361385.1 Panulirus guttatus | reverse complement strand
AAAAGCAGTTATAATGCTAAAATGAGATGTTCTGTTTGTCAGATAACGGAATACCTACATGCATGGCTATTTCTGTAGTTCAAAATCTTGAGGCCTTTCCCTTCTGGTACCTTCCAACAAAAGCACTGGTAATTTGTCTTACAGGAACTTTAAACCTTTGGGGTACCAGTTTGCCAACCATCTGATAAGCTATGTGGGTTAACTGTGAAATGCATTGTGAGCTGCAATTCAGAGGCATATGATATAAGAAAAGGCAGTGAAATTCAATGGAATATTATTTTTGTGAGTGTTGATATTCTTTCTTTATTTCATATACAAGAGCTGTAGGGTGATGGCCTTTACCATTATAGTATGTTATACAGTATTTCTCATTAGAAATAAACTGACAAAGTTGCACAAATCATGAAATATTCCAGGGATCTGTTCTTTTTGAGTATTTTGTGGGACAGGGAAGTTGCATTTCCTTGGCTACATCCCACTGTGCCATCTTTTCCTTTACTTGGAATACTGACAGTACGATTTCTCTTATGAATGTTTATTTACTTCATTCTGTGGCACTTTCTAGTGCATGAATTTATTTGTTTGATAGTGTTGAAATGTTCATCTCATAAGTCTGCTGTAATTACAGATGCATATAGTTATTGCAATTTGTGGTTATTTGTTTTCTGTAAAATCAGTGCTAAATTCTATATAAAAAGCTTCATATATTAACTCAAGATAGATTAAACTCATGTTAGACTCAATTTTGTACTGAAATTAATATCAGTATTATGAGGAAAAGGAGAATATTTGTAATCATTTTGTAAAATCGCATAAAGATTCAGGTCAGTTTATGTATAGTGTGTAGCAGTAATGCAAGAAAAGGCCAATTTACCTATATACATGGCCAATTCATGTGCAGTTTCATTCTTGTGAATTACCTTGCTCATAGTGACTTTTTTCAAAGGTATAGATGATATGAACCAAGAAGTTTAATTCCATTTGAGTGAGGGTAATAGATCAGTTTAATGTATGCAGAGTACATAATTTTCCTCAGATGGTAATGTATCCAAAGATGTAATTTTTTTAAATGATTTATCAGTCCTTCACCAATTTAGTCCCATATATATGAAGAGAAATGCCAGTTTGTCACTTGATCTTATTGATGGTAACTTTATAGGGAAAATGACAACATAGCACTTTCATTTTATATTGTTACTAATATTAAGAATATCAGTATTACTGCCACAGTTACTTTCACAGAATATATTGTTTTATGTTGTTCAGCTTTTGGATATTAAATACAAACATTTATATCAGTCACTGTCCATATTTTAGATATAGTTAATATTCAGTAGCAAGTACTACAAATACAGTACTACAAATGTCCATTATCTTTGTAGACAGCAAAGATGCTGTTGAATAACGTAGATGTTTATCGGTTGTGTAAAACTATAGTACTTAATACTCCTTTACACTTTTTTTTATTTAAAACCACAAGTGGCTTTAAAACTTTTGACGAGATATAAAAAGCTTGCAAAATTGTTGAGTGCATACTTTGCAAGCTTTTCTTTATTTAAAAGGAATCTTGAAGTATTCTGAAACTTTCCCTTCAGTATCTTAAACCATATTGTGTTTACGGACCAAGATAACAGCAGTTTCTACTAGTAGCCAAAATTGGCAAGATGTAAATACTTACAACATGTAGTAATGTAAATGAGAAAGGCTATTTAGGTATGCTTGTTTTAAGTATTTTGAAATCCATTATGAAGATGTAACAGATGAAAGGAATTAAGGCATATTATGATAAGTATGAGTTAATCATGCCAAAATTCATGTCATATGTCTTCCTTTTTTGGATATAAAGGTCCCATAGATTCTAACCTGCCTTGACAGGGAAAATCCCACAATGTTTCTTTAGTTTATGAAAGTCTTGCATATACCCTTTCTGTATGTGGATACAGTTCTCATTGTCATTATAGCTTATGACCACAACTCCTTCATTGTTCCTATGTCTTGTGATTAGAAATTTTCAGATTACTTATTTCAGAACTCCATTAATGATAAATGCAGCTAGAACACTCATTTGCTTTATGATGTAACTAGAACTTACAAATTCTCGCATCTTTTCTTAAGAAGTTTAAAGTGTTTAACTTCTTGTGACACTACATCCTCTAAATACTATATCCCCTGTGACTATAGGATTGAGTACTTCAGGAAGTCACACACTGCAGTGCCAGAAATTCTCACCATCATATTTGATTGAAATGTGGGTTCAAAACCTTTCTGGTTTAAAGACATAAATTTAGACCGAAAAGAGTTCTGTTGAAGATCATTGTTATATATCGATCAAATTTTGTTTTTATAAGAGCAATGTAGAAATACTGTTTGTGTAGATGTCAAGTTTGTCTAGTTATGCATTGTCTTAAAACATGTTTGTCTTGTGGTTAACCCATTTATTTGTGATATGACAGAAGATAAACAAAATTAAAATGAAGTGCGGATGGACAAAATCTTTTAATACCCAGAAACTTGGTTCACAGGAATATAATGAATTTTACCCCATTTATATAAGAAGGCTGTACCTTGTATGCTTATTTTTAGATAGGGGTGGCTTAGTATCATGATGCACTGATGTACTGCAATGTTCCTTGGCCATAGTTAAACCCTAACTCTTATATATGCTATTAGTTAATTAGAATTTAAGTTGATGTATTGATGAAGGAAATGAACTGTAGTGTGTATCAAATTTATACAGAGGTATAAGCTTTTGAATATACTTGTTAAGTTGGATTGGAGGGTGGAGATTGAGCGAGTGAAGGCATGTACAGAGTATCAGACTGGGGAGGAACAGTTTGGTTTCAGAAGTGACAGAGGATGTGTGGATCAGTTGTTTGCTTTGGAGAATGTGTGTGAGAAATACTGAAAGTAATGGATGGATTTGTATGTAGCATTTATGGATCTGGAGAAAGCATATGATAGGGTTGATAGAGATGCCTTGTAGAAAGTCTTAAGAATATAAGGAGGAGAAGGAATGCTGCTAGAAGTAGTGAAACGTTTTATAAGGGTTGTATGGCATATCTACAAGTAGGAAGGGAGGAGAGTGAATGGTTCCAAGTGAAGTTGTTTAATTTGTTTATGGATGGGGTAGTGTGGGAGTTAAATTCAAGAGTCTTGAAGAGAGGGGCTAGTATGCGGATTGTAGGGAATAAGAGGGCCTGGGAAGCGAGTCAGTTGTTGTTTGCTGATAATACATTACTGGTGGCAGATTTGAGTGTGAAACAGTAGAAGTTGGTGACAGAGTATGGAAGAGTGAGTAAAAGGAGGAAGTTGAGAGTAAATGTGAATAAAAGTAAGTTTAGCAGAGTTGAGGGACAGGTTCACTGGGATGTGTGTTTGAATGGAGAGAAATTAGAGGAAGTTAAGTGTTTTAGATATCTGGGAGTGGACATGGCAGTGAATGGAACCATGGAAGCAGAAGTAAGCTATAGGGTGTGTGAGGGGGCGAAGGTTGTGGGAGAATTGAAGAATGTGTGGAGAGACTGATCGTTATCTGGATTGGCAAAAATGCGTACATTTGAAGGTATAGTAGTCCCAACACTATTATATGGATGTGTGGTATGGGCTATAGATAAGACCATGCTGAGTAGGTTTGATTAAGTAATGGAAGGGTATGTTAATGAAAGATGAGTTGTTTGAAGAAATGTTTGTAAATGTGCCAGCTCAAAACTGTTAGGTATGACATTCAGAGGAGATTGAAAATATCACATGGAAGGGTAAAAAATGCTGTTGAGAACTTGGATGTTGGGGAGAAAGTGTTTGTGGTGGATGACATGATTGGATGTGTAGAGGATAGAATTAAAAGAAAAATGAAAGGTGGATATGAGTTACCAGATGAAAGTAATTAGTGAAAAAATTCATAGAATGTGTGTATTAGTGGCTATGGATGTTGCTAACACTTTCAACAAAGGATGTCTTTAAGTACATATGACGAAGGTACTGAAAAGAAAGAGGAGACGAGTGTGAAATTAATATTTTTATGGTAAAAAAAAGAATTTAGCTGGCACTCTGCTTGATGAGTGGTTTATGAGAGGAATAGGAGGAACATATCGGTCTTAAATGTAACATGTAGATTAACCTTTTATGAGTTAGAAAATTAAAAATATTTGAAAAAATAAATAGTATAAAAGTAGAAAATTGTTGAGTGAAATGTGAAATTAAACCTCTGTGTGGGGTTTGAAAGAGAAGCCAAGAGAAACTGATGACACAGTAGAAGATGAGGTTTAGGTAGTGTTGATGCACTTGAAGATTGCAATCAGTAAAGGCTTTCACATAGATGTACAGAATTGTAGATACAGGTTGTGGAAAGAGGGGTTTTTGAGATTTAAAGAAGTTCATGAAGAACAAAGTGTTTAAAAGGAGCTGAATATTCCAGAAAATGGTGATAAATGAAGGGTAAAAGAATGTAGAATACAAATTGAATTAAAATATTGGTGACTATGAATTAAAGAATTGAAGATGAGTTCCTAGGGAGAATATTGAAATGAGGATTGAAAAAATTGAATTCTTTTGTAATCAGAAAAAAGAGGTTGGTGAGTGAGATAGAACTAGTCAAGTGTGAGTGACTGCTTCT
This sequence comes from Panulirus guttatus, assembly GCA_032361385.1. Lineage (NCBI taxonomy): Eukaryota > Metazoa > Arthropoda > Malacostraca > Decapoda > Palinuridae > Panulirus > Panulirus guttatus. The sequence goes on along the minus strand of JAUUDW010220017.1, from coordinate 8,559 downwards.
CACAAAGGTGGAAATTTGTAGTAGATAACAATAGAACTGATTGATGGTGAAAGAGACATTGCTGTTGGTGCTCAGGACTGGATGAAGAAATTGGAAAAGGTATAGGGTTGAGATACTAAAGGATTAGCCGATAGGTGAGAAACAATAGTACACCTACAGAATGAAAAAAATGGGGCATGGAGTGGTGAGTGAGACAGTGAAAAATTGAGGTGAAAATCATGTTTAATTAGTTTGTGGAGTGTATATAGAAGCATGGAAAATTGGTAAGAGGACTGATGACTGGATGAAAGGGGTAATGAATTCCTTCAGAGTAAGGAGTAAAACTGATAGTAAGAATGACTGGATGAAAGGGGTAATGATTTCCTTCAAAGTAAGGAGTAAAACTGATGGTAAGATTTACAGGCATAATTGGTAGGGATTGTGAATGACTTTATGAAAGTATCAATAAACCCCTTGTATGTAAGTGAAGATCATTTTGGTCTTAAGAAAAGTGTGTGTGTGGGCCAGATCTATGCACATAGTTGAGAAAATTCTGAAGAGAATAATGTGTATGCAACATTTTTATACTCATGAACTCATATGATGAAGTTGATAGGAAAGTTTTTTAGGAAGTCTTGGTTATTTGATGCATATGAAAAAATTTTGAATGCTTTTGGAGATTTTGTATTGGAGGTAATGGATGTGGTGTTGTGTGAAAATTTTGAAGAATGTGAGTACTTCAAGTTTGTGTAATGTCACCATGGATTTAAATGTTTCTTTGTATGGCATGTTATGTAAGATCAGTGAGGTGGGTGACATTTGTAGACTACTGCTACTAATGTTCTGGTAGCTTTCAGTCCTTATTAGGTAAAAAAAAAAAACTTTGAAACATTAGAAAAAAAATATGAGACATTTAAACATCAGCAGCCATATAAACCCGGCGTGCCTTAGACATTTAAAACATAGTGTGATATTTAGGCATATATATTTTGGTGCGTTGCTCTCATTTAAATCTGCATCATGCCTAGTGACCCATTGCATCATCCTCCACTTTCAGTTTCCTCCACCTAACTTGCTTTTACTATCATGTGGATCCCACAAAATCTCATCTGCTTACACTAGGTAGCAGTAGAACAGGGCTAGTGTAGAAGTAGTGTAACCCTCTCACTCTTAGTTTTCTACGGGCAACTGAGCCTTGTAGATACAAGTATAGGCTGGTAGTGTTTCAGGTAATGTGGGGCATCTCTTCATGTATATAGTGAATAAGAGAACCATTGGTTCCTTCAAATGAGCATGGAAAATTCAAAATGTGGGATACATAGCAAGACTGAGCAGGCCCTTTGTAGGCAGCATCTGTATAGGACTTAAAGGGTTATTTAGAGGAACTGGATACAATATTAGGATGCTTTGATGTGTTTTTAGGAGGATTCTGGGAAGTAGTATGAGTAGAAATAAGATTCTTATTTCTATTAGAGGTGGGACTTTGCAATTTAAGAACAACCTGAATGGTGATGAAGTGAACGTTGTCAATGAATTTAGGTATTTGAAAGTGGTGTTCATAAGGGATACAAGTAGTCTGAAAGCTGAGGTCGAGTAGAGTCTTGCTTGTCTCTTGGTTAGCCCTCAAGTTTTGAAATATATTTAATTTTACTTGAAAATATGGTGCTCAGCTTGTGAAATATATTTAATTTTACTTAAAGAGCTGGTGCTCAACTTGTCATATCTTTTAAGAATCTTGAAAGTTGTGTTATTAGCCACTTGTGTCAGTCTGATGGTACGTATGGGGAGGAAGCATTACACTTAAGGGGCTTCACCACTTACCAATGCATATCTGTTGTAAAGGCATTTAATTATTTCATAGTTACTTTCATTTACTTCTCTTGAGCTCATTAAGCTTATTCCATGTGCCCACAACTTGGTTCCACACATGCTTTCAAGCTCTTTCCCGGACTAACTTTCAGTAGTACCTTCTTGTTCTGGTTTCTTTTTCAGCTTCAGAGAACTGTTCTGTATCAACATCATTATGACTCCTAGGAATGCGTGTTTGGTTGACTCCCTTCATCCTGCTTTGTTCCAAAGTGTGCTGATCAAGGGATTCCCATCTGTACTCCTAACCCTTCCACTTAGCTCTAGTACCATTCTTGTTGTTTCCAATGACCTACAGTTCTGCATGATTATTAAAGAGAAGAGACCATAATTTTGTAGCATGTTCTAGCTCGGATTAAATGTATTTGTATATATCTTTCTGAACATCACACTTTCCATGTACTTGAAGGCAAATTTCAAATTGACCAAATATATAGTTTGGTTCTTTTCTATTTCTTCTCACATGATGTTCTGGTGACAGGTTTGGCATTTTCATTATTAATCAGACACCCATAAATAGTTTCAAATAGTTCCAGTTTTGTAAAAAATTTGTGGTGTAATGTTTTTTACTTTATAAGTGAATTTATAATTTTCATACCATAAAGTTCATTACAAACAACAGTACTTACTTTGAAGTGCTACTCCTATGTGGTAGTTAGCAAGAAGAAGAAGAAAAAAAAGTCAAGATAATTCTGCAGGTAGCCATGCCTCATTGCTGAAGGTACAGGAATCTCCTCAGGTGCCCTAACAGTTAATGAAAAATCATCCTGATCAGGGTTGTACAAAGAACTGTATTATATAATAATGTCTTATTTGCTTGTATCTTGATTTTTTCATGACTTGCAAAGTTTGATTATATATTTACCTAATTATTTCCTGTGAATATTGGTAGGTCCTTTCTTCTTTGTCTGGGTTGGGTATTCCTACTAAAATGATTTATGAATTTTGGTAGAATTGTGAAAGATTTAAGGTTTAGTTTTGAATGATTCTCTGCATTGATTTTGTTATAATCAGATTGTGTTAGAGGTTTATGGTTTAGATTTCTTTTATCATCTATATCACTTTGATACTTATTGTTTTACAGAAGCGACTGCACAAGCGCCAGAGTTCGTATACCCACTTCACCCTGACCATGGAAGTGCATGACGAGTCACTGGAGTATGTTTGAGGTACAAAACTTTCGTAGGTGTCAGATACACAGATAAGGGCTCATTCACTGTCTCATGAAGAACGAATATCATTGCTTAAGAGATTGTAAGGTAACATAACTAACAGATGGAGAGAGAATTGTGAGGTGTTGATTCAGAAAAAATTTCATCTCTGGGCCTTTTGTGTACCTGCTGTAAAGGTCATTAAATGGGTTTAATTATCATGTGGCCTCTTACTTTACTCATAGCTTAATCTGTTGTTTTGTCAGTCTTACTTATATGCTGGTTCTGAATCATTGGGATACATTGCAGAAGCTAGTAACTTTCTTATTCATCCTCATATTTTATTTACCTTAGCACTGTTAATTTAATTCATTAGTCTGAAATAACAGATACATTTATTGTCATGCTTTAATTGTAAAACCTCTAAAGTATGAGTATATTTGGTTCGAAGTTAATTTACTGGTAACAAATTTTTGAAAAAACAAGGGATAAAGGTATTTTCATAATTCCCTAGTATAATCTCATGGAAGCTATATAAACACTTTGACAAAGTGTACATATTAGCTTTTTAGATATATAGCCCTGATAGAGGTGTGCCACATAAGCACGAGTTTCTTCAGCCCAAATCAACAGTGATTCGTCCTGCACTTCGCATTGGTTGCCATCTGCTGTGTGTATGCATGCATGTTTGTCCATCTGCTCCACCATCCCAAAAGTGTATGCACATACATGTCCATCCATGTGGCTCATCAGCCCATCTGTGTGTTCCTGCCTTCTCAGCTTTGTAAGCAGAACTGTAGTTTGCTTAATTAGCCCATGCATTATGATAGCATTATAATGCTTTTATTTGTATTATGGTATGAATATGTTGAAGGCTTTGTTTTTGTACTGTGTATAATGTGCTAAAAGCTTCTTTTTTGACTTATTAACTGCTTTACTGTCTTATTTTGTAAGAACTTCTATTGAATTTTAAAATTTTATGAATGAGAGACAGCTAAATCTAAAATCACTTTCTTACTCTAGCATATTTTGATGAAAGTAACTTATTTTCTTTTCATTCTCAAAGAATTACCTACTATAAAATGATCATAAGTAGGTGAGTAAATGGTAAAGAAATTAGAATCGTGGCTGATGTAACAGTTTGATTAAGCAGTACACTCCCCGGGTGATCGTTATCTCACCTGTATAGTTTGGGAAGTTGGCTGCAGTATACTATTTTCAGAAAAATGGAAATTGCTTATGGTGTGGATTTATGGATACCAAGAAGAGGTGAAGATGAAACTGTACCAAGCCTATTTGGCTTCATATATTGCAGAAAGGAGAAGTCATACACATACTTTGTATTACTTTTTTGTTTTAAAAGTATGAAAACTAGTTTATTCCATTTATAGATTTCATAAATAATGCTGTGCATTTGCCTTCAGCTCAGCCTGAGATATTTAAAAATGGATTGTTTGAGTGTTCAGCATCACATTTGTAATGTAGGTTCATCTCAAACACTGTAAGTGAAAGGAATTATTGAATTCCTTCATTGTTTTTTGTTAGCTTTTATTGTTCAATAGCAAAAGGCAGTTGTTTTACAATGAATTTGTATGCTGGCATGCCTTACAATGCTGTCTATGGACTTTGTTGTCGCATTTCACAAAATAGTGTTTCTACATCTGGTAATTGCAATGATTTTTTGCGAATTTATGTACATATAAACATTTTTTTTTACATTGCAAAATGGATTTCATTGAAAGTAAGTAGATGCATGTTATCATTTTTTAAACCTCAGTAAATTGTATGCTTTAAATATGAAGCAGGTGAAATCTGAATATTATATTCTTTATTGTAGATCTTAGTATTTTGCATGATTATTTCATACTAATAAATTTGATGTGTAAATAACTGTATTAGCACAGGTAATTGAATACCAAATTGGTGCCTACATAGAACAGGTAACTTTATGTGATGTGTCATTGGTAGTTAGAATTATGAGTTCCACTTCATGAACATTGCTGGATTACTCATAACCATGTGTACTTTAGGTATGAATTATTAATAATCATAAAATTGTTGAGGTAGAATTTCTTAATGCAAAGTCCATGAATAAATAGCTCATCCAAGTGCTTCACCAGTATATGTGACAAGGTTGTTCAACAATAAACAAATATTCAAAGAAGCAGAAAGAAGAATATTTTCATTTCCAGTCTGAAAAAAATATCTCAAGAATTATGTAGCATGACCCTTCATTATATGTATATAACAACTGAAATATTGTTAGTAAGACTTTTATGTGGAAAGTGCCTAAATGAAATGTAAGTCAGCATAAACTATCACCACAGTTTCATTTGTGCATGAATGGTGATTGCATAGGATCCAGCAGTTTTCTTAAATTCTGAATTTTATCTTTTATTGGTAAAAAAAAAAAATTCAAACCCAAAGCTTTATTTTTAAAATGTGGGAGTGTTCCATGGATTGAATGGGATTTTCATTAGTTTAGGTATTTGTAGTCACTGAATTATATATATTTTGTATGACAAACCACCTTGGCCCACATTAAACCTTTGTTTGATGTTATTTCATCACATTATACATGACATGTTCATAGTTTTGTGTGAATCTAGCTAATATTCATTCGTTCCCTCTACTACTTCAATTAGGCAGGAGAAGCATTTTTATATACTCATATCTTCATACTTGATCGCTGCTTTCTGCATTAGTGAGGTAGCATCAGGAAACAGATGAAGAAAGGTACATCTGCTTGCAATACATATATATATACATATATGCACACACAAGTACATATGTACATATACACACATACACATTTATACTTGCTCACCGTCATCCCTTTCCTGACACCATCCCACCTTAGAGAAAACAGCACAAATGCATGAAAGAAAAGAAAAAAATGAGAACATATACATTCTCTTCTCCTTCCCCACACCTGATCGCCGCCCCCTGCATTAGTAAGGTAGCGCCAGGAAACAAGATGAAGTAAAGCTACGTCCGCTCACATCCATCCGCGAGCTGTCATATGTAATGTACCAAAACCACTGCTCCCTACCTACATCCAAACCCCACAGACCTTTTCCATGGTTTACCCCAGACATTTCACATGCCCTGGTTCAGTCCGTTGATAGCACATTCACCCCAGTATACCACATCATTCCAATTTACTCTGTTCCTTGCACACCTTTCACCCTCCTTCAACCAACTTCACTTGGAACCATTCACTCTCCTCTCTTACTCATACACATACCTTACACCCTTGATAAAAACTTATTGTTTCTAGCAGCTTACCTTCCACACCATATATTCTTAAGACCTTCCACAAAACATCTCTATCAAATCAACCCTATCATATGTCTTCTCCAGGTCTATAAATGCCACATACAAATCCAACTATTTCTCACACACGTGATCTATACATCCTCTGTCACTTCTGAAATCACACTGCTTCTCCCCACTCTGATGCTCTGTACATGCCGTCACCCTCACAATCAATAACCTCCCATGAAATTTACTAGGTATATTCAACAGACTTATACCTCTGTAGTATGAACACTCACCTTTATCCCCCTTGCCTTTATACAGTGGCACTGTATATTCATTCTGCCAATCCTCAGGTACTTCACCATGATCAATACGTTCACGGAATATCTTTACCAACCAGTCAACAACATAGTCACCCCTTTCTTAATAAATTCATCAGCAGTACCATCCACTTCATCTGCATTTCATCTAACTCAAAGTTTTCACCACCTCTTCTCTCTTCACCAAACCACTCTCCATGACTCTCACTTCGCATACCACCCTGACCCAAACACCCTACATATGCCACTATGTCATCAAACACATTTAACAATTCTTCAAAATACTCACTTCATCTTCTCACTTCATCCCTACCTGTTATCACTTCCCTTCTTGTCCCCTTCACTTATGTTCCAAATTGTTCTCTTGTCCTATGCACATTATTTACCTCCTTCCAAAACATATTTTTATTCTCCTCTAAGTTTAATGATACTCTTTCACCCCAACTCTCATTTGCCTTCTTTTTCATCCATTGCACCTTCCTCTTGACCTCCTGCCACTTTCTCCCATACAGCTTCCAATTATTTGCACTCCTTCCCTGTAAGTACTGCCCAAATGCCTTTTTGTTCTCTTTCACTAGCAACTTTACCTCTTCATCCCACCACTCACAACCCTTTCTAATCTGCCCATCTCCCACCTTTCACATGCCACATGCATATGCCATTATTGCTCCCTAAATGCCTGCCATTCTTCACCCGCTCCCCTCGCCATTGTACACCCAATCTCTTTTGGTATTTCTTTAGCCAAGTCTCTTTTCCAAGCTCACTGACTCACCACTCTCTTCTCCCTGACATTGTTTCCTTCTTTTTTGAAAATCTCTACAAATCTTCTTCCTCACCTCCACAAGTTAGTGATCAGACATCCCACCAGCTGCCCTTCTCAAAACATTTACATCTAAAAGTCTCTCTTTTACATGCCTGTCAATTAATATGTAATCTAATAATGCCCATTGACCATCTCTCCTACTCACATTGTTGATGTAAATGCTGAACAGCAGTGGGATATTAGGGAAGTGCATGCTTCCAAATTGGGAATAATGAAAGTACAGTAAGGAAAGGAAGTGATAATCAACTTAGAGATGGAAATAGGTGGACAGGATGATTTGTACAGAGATGGTGTCCATTTAATGAAAACCAAAGAAGGAAATCTTGGAATAAACATAGTCCAGACAATGGAGGAAAATAGAAATCAATGAAGATGTCACACAAAAAGAAAACTAATAAAAGCTGAAATATGAATGAGAATTACACTGAACAAGAAAGCAAAATACAATGATGGTATGAATATGAAAAATACAGATAAAAGAATACACATCAAACCAGGAGAACAACATGAGAACCAGAACAGTTTTTGGCCAGATATGCATACTGCAGAAATTCACCAGACCAATGGAACCCTTTTTCTTTGAGAATCGAATAAGAAAAGTCATAAAGAAATTGTAACAGGACAGCAGTGAAAAACACATGACATTAAAACAAAGAACACCCTTTGAAAGAGCACAGAAGAAGCTAAACAAAATGAGTGAAGACACAATAAACAAAAACAAGTTGAGGACAAATAAAGAAAAAGGGTCTTATCTATATATGAATACTGTATACAAAGTCAAATAAGGTATACATAGATATTTTATATAAAACTCTTCTTCCTCTGGCACTCATTCAGCTTTCATCTCTGCCCGTAATGGCTGCAAGCACATTATCCATGAGATGAAGTGTTTCTTTATTCAAAGGAAGTGTGATAACCTCTCCTTGTCATCCACTGACAAGTCTCTCTGGTCTTTAGCAAAGGGTATCTCTGACCGCTTCTGTCGCTCTACCTCCCCTTCACTTTTCTGTCCTGACAGTTCTATAGCTGTCTCTCACGATGACAAAGCAACTCTCTTTGGTTCCTGTTTCTCCTCTAACTCCACCTTGGATGACTCTAACATTCCTTCACACCCTGATGCTCCTCTTACTAATCCTATGCCTCTTCCCGTGATCTGTTT
>JAUUDW010219906.1:0-14244 GCA_032361385.1 Panulirus guttatus | reverse complement strand
TTTTTTCTTCATTGCTGATTTGTTGGTTAGCTTTCATAACATCTTGGTGCTTCCACTAACAACCACATAGGCAGTAACATAACAGTACTATGCTTGTGTCAGTCTGCAAACCATTTGAAAGATTGTATTTGTTTCTCACTATCGTGTTTATATGCAAAAGAATTCCTGTCTTGAAATTAGTAGGCAGTATATAAGGTAATACATAAGCCTCTCTAAACAAATACATTACATCAAAAATTCAGACAAAAAAAAAAGAAAATATTTTTAGCAAGATAAATCTTTTGATTTTGGGCATTAATTTCCTTCAAAAGAGGGAGTTAAGGAAAGAAGTAAAAAGAAAACATGTATGAAAAGATACTTAAGTATCATTCCTTTTGATTGTGAAATTTTGCACGTACTTAGTACGAAAAGTATGCTATCATAATGGTAAGAGAACTTGAGCGAAACTTACGAGATGTTCAGCAAAGTGAACTTTTCAAATGATGAATATGTAAATTTTTTATTTAACTCTGAAATATGGAAATTTGAAAAAAATCTTGCAATGTCCAGGTCCTTAGCATTTTGAATTTTTGATGATGTACTCAGTTTTGATTTTTCATCAATGTTTCTTTAAACTGCTGCTTATTTTTTAGAATTTTTGTTGTTTTAAGTGATGATGATAATCCTGTCTCAAAAATCACATATCCTCCCGAAGTTCAAATTTTACACTTGCTGTTTCATGAAGTTTAGTTATAAGAAAACTTCTCAACTTTTATAATTGCTGCTGCAGTACTTAGTCAGAAAGCATTGTACAGTCCTGAGTAAATGAATCAATGCAGTACACTTTACTGCAAAGATAAGTGACCAAGAATTCTGTTTTGCTTTTCAGAATACCCTAAACCAGCAGCTAGATGATCGTGAAATGGATCTGACAAAGGCTAAAGAAACCAATACACATCTTGCCACGGAGCGTGATGATGCTCTTGAGGCCATTTCGGAGAAGGATACACTTATTAATACATTGAAGAGACAACTAGAACAGGTAAAATGAAGGGTGCCCCAAGTAAGTTTTCATAAGGCTGAATTACTACCACTCATACTCTGTCTTTTTTGTTCCGTTTGTAACTTGATAGCATTAACTTCCTCAGCAGATAGATATTTCATAATTCCTGAATGTTAAAAGAATGGCCTTTTAAAGACATTGTAAGGTAATAGAGGTGCAGTTGTGGGATGTTTGGGTGTGGAGGGATGCAGAGCAAGAGTCATGGAACTTTAGGAGATTTGTTACATAAGATTACCTCCCACTTTTCAGGAGATATGTTATTCAAGGCTACCTCCCCATGAACACATGTTCTGCCTTACTACCGTAGTTTCATGTAGTGAAGAATTTATTTCTGCTTTATAGGTTTGTATTTCAGGGGAAACTTCCCCTCACCTTTCCTTTTTATAAGTAGTAAATCAGCTCATTCACTCCAATAGTACATAATCCTGCTCAAGTAAGATATGTCCATCTGGAAGCATTAAGGGGTTAATGGGCTTCCACTTTTTTATCACATGCTTCTTAGAAATGTTCTTCATATTGAGCACTGCATCTTCACTTTTATAATGCAAAGCTTCATAAGTTGTTTTCAGTTTCAGGCCTGTAAACAAAATACTAGTTTCATCTTTATTGATGTGGTTTTTGTCTTAACTATTTTTTTCTGTCATGTGCTGTCTCAGATAGTCTTCTTGTTTACATTGTAGGAACTTGTTTCTTTATGAGAGATTTTAGATACTAGTTTGGCCAGTCTGTCTTAACCGTAGTCAACTTCCCCACTGGAATGACTTCACCACTACACTGCATGGCTAATCTTGACACTCTTTCTCCATCTTAATTGTTTCTTTATGTTCTCACATTTCTCAGTCCTCTTTTTAACCCTTTCTGTCTTGACGTTCTTTTTAACCCCTTCATTCTTGACCACATTGAAAAAGTTTATTTTAGCCTGAAGGTCATCTGTTATATGACTAGGGTATGCTTAAAACTCTAATATAGTGAAAGTTCATACAGCAGTTAAGGACAGAATGTACATACTAGTGATGAAGGTTTGTAGTAGAGAATAAAAGGTTTCTGTGTGTAATTCATAAAGGATTCATGAAAATTTGTGTGTTCAACTCCCTTTATCCTTCAGCTCAAGTAGTGTATGATCTTCAGTCTTTACATTTGCCTGTCACTTTGGCCATTTTTAATTTGCATCTTCCCCATATTTATTAGTTTGTCATACAGGTCTGTAAATTTGCACAGATGGTTCTTATGGTAAAACTTAAGCATGTGGGATGGTGGAGCTGCATTGCAAATGTGTATGTCTGTTCATGCAAATGTCCTGAACTTTAGTTTGAAAATGCTAGGTTTGCTAAAGCATGTTAGATTTAGACCAGACTATGAAAGTACTCATTTTGTTACTAAAGCCTTAGTTGCAGTTTGAAACTGGGACCACACCATTTATATAGACCACCTTATTTATGTATTTCTTCAGCTGTATTTACTAACCACTAATTTTGCAGAACTTAATGAATATTAAACAAACTTAGTGAAATTACCTATTTCGTTTACCTTTGATCAAACTGATGATGGGCTGGATCATGAATTTGTAAATCTAGATCAAACTGAAATATCAAATCCACACTAAATTAGTATTTTTTTTTTATGAGTAGTTTGAATATAAAAAAGCAATTACCACAGAGAAGAGAGGTTAGCTTTTTACCCAGTAATTTATTGAAAAGGACCAATTGGGAATGGAATGAGTACAATAGGTATGAAATATTACAGTGGATCACTACCAGTCCATAAGCTCATGTTTATAAGGATTGGCTGGTGGTAGTAATACTAGGAATCCTATGCAAGAAATGCCAGCATCACTTATCCATAACTTTTTTCTTATATACTAAGCAGGACCTCAAAAAACTTGCATAAATTACTCATCTCTGACAGAATGGTAGGGAAGCATTCATATCACTGGTGCACAGTTTTGCATTGGGGTATAAGCCATTGTCTGATGACATTTGTTGAAATATTCATCTCATGAATGATTTAGTTGTAGGTGGGCTGTGTTCATATTGCCATGGTAAAGATGTCCATGTATAAATCATTCCTATACATGTTGTTTCCAGTGTTCATTTCAGTGAGGAATTGCTTAGATTCCTACTTGGGAGCTAGACTATATAATCTTGGGATGCATTGGTGTAGTTAGGTTGAAAGACCATTCAGAGGACAGGATAGAAGAAGAGATTAGCAAAATATTGCAGTTAGCAAAATAAAGTGATGGGTTACAAGGAACAGAAGGATTTGAAACTTCAGCTCCAAACTGTTACAGGAGAAATCCAGGAGCAGCACTCTACAATACTCTGTGGATGATCTGAAGAAGAAAATTACTCAGACCTTCAATGATGTGACTGAACACCAAGATAAGATTTCCGAGCTTGAAACCTTGGTTAAAATTCTTAAGACCGAGACAAAAAAGGTAGAATGATGATATTAGAAAAAAATTATTCTTCTGCAATTGCTCTGCCAGCCTACTCCTTTTGCTACAGAATAGATTCTACCTATATTTGGGGATAATGTATGTTAACCTGGGTTTTTGGTACTTCATATGTCTGCACAGTTGAGTACTGACCTTCCTTTTCACTCTTTTTGGGTTGTTTGAAGAGCACATGTTACTTAAAGTTTTTGTATGTCTTGTTTGTTGACGAGTATGGGTACAGGTGTGCTATAATTTTCTTTGAACTGCAAGTAAACAGGTATTTCTTCTGGTGTCATTAATTAGTCTGCCATCCTTAAACTCCTTTTCAGGGCAATTCATGATTTGAGAATGAAGACAAGTGTGGATAGTTTGAACACCAGATTAGCAAATATTTTTGCAAAGATGACAATGTTCTAATAATATGCCTAAGATCATATCCTCAGCAATGGCACATAAAGTTTTCATCTTAAGTTGAATAATGGGCAGCACTTAATCTCTTATCTTCTTACTCTTGGAACTCTTAAGAAAGCAAATATGTAATAGTGCTGTCCTTGTGCTTTAAATTCTGAAAGGAGGTGAACTCCTCAAAGGTTTTAGTACCTTTAGTACTGTGGGCTTCATGGTGTGTATGTTTCCTTATTTGTTTTCCTGTACATTTAAGTGCAGTGGTACTGGATAGTCTGTAAATTTTTATATGATCTAGTGTAAATGTAGATAGAAGAGTATTATTGTATAAAGCTCCTTGATTTTGGGTAATCAAAATGATTTATGTATTAAAGTAGCTTCCTCTAAATGTTCTTCATTATGTATGGTTTATTATTTTGATTGTGTTTATCTGGATTTCTGTGTGTGTCATGTGATGGTAAACTCTTCAGGAGATTCCGTTTTTGTTGCATTAATGAGCCATTGTTCTGAATGAGAATCTTTTCTTTGTAACAAAATTAAAGTAATGAACCATACATTTAAATTATTCTTTTTGTATTTAAATAATTAATTTTCCTTTTAGAAGTAATTTTGATTTGGGAATCCCTTGCTTGTAGCAGATGCTCTATCCCATATTGTAAGAATTTATCTTATAAGAAATATATTACTTTGTTTCTTTGTGACATGAGTCAGCCAGTGTGCAAGGGGAAAAGAGATGGCCACTCTGTCTTTAGGAATAATTGGCAAATTTTCTGTAATGACATGTGGATAACCCGTTTATCTGTCCCTCAGGACAGGATTGCCTTTTGTGAACCTTTTCTTGCCAGTGTCTCACCCCTCAACAAGACTTACATTAAGAGAACATGTGGATGTGATGAACTCACCTATTTCATCAATTTCTTGCTCTCCATTCACCATAGCAATAGGATGTGACTTGTTCCTTTGATTCACACTCTCTTTTCTTTGTTTGTATCATGTATTCTCTTCAATAGATAGGTATTCTTCCATCAAAATGCCTTTTTATTTTAGGGTAACATATGTTAGGATCATTCTCTCCAGTTAATATTTTTTTTTTTTGTCCCTCTTGTTCTTGATCATATTTCCTGTTCTTCTGAATTGCTTTCTCTATTTTTTTATAGGGGTACAGGAAAAGGTTCTTAACTTTTGCCATTGTTTTTCTGTTCTCTTCCTCCAATTTTTTTTTTTCTGGTTTTCATGATTGGGGTTACCCAAACAGCAGTAACCACCCGAAAGGTGGACCCTGGAGAACTGCTAAAGGGAGATAACTTGCATAATTGTTATGTTACTCATAGTCTTTGCTGCATCACAGGGGACTTTATATGTGATCCATCCAAGCATGTTGTTTGCCACTCCAGAGGATAGATGAGTTTGTTTCTTTATCCAACCTCACTCAACAGGTGAAAACTAAAGAATACTCCTCTCAGCAGTAGAGCCAACAAAGTGAATGGGATTCACTGTTGCATTTATCTTAGTGTATTGCATTGTTGGAGACATGTGGCCCTTGTAGCCAGTTAGGTGTCTGAGGTTCCAGTACCAAGCCCCAAGATGGAAGCAGAGATACTGCCTCAGTTTTCTCCCTGAATACTGTGGGTTCTGCTCCTGCCTCATCATTCACCATTTTTGAGCAATTAATCTCCCATACCTTAGATAATCCTCCACTGAATCATATTTGGCTGAATTTAAAGCCCCTGCTTTAGTGAAGCTATTTTTCATTTTCAGCATCACTCTGTAGGGGAGCATGATGTTTCATCTGTCATTTGGTTATGGAGCACAAGCCTTTTCCAGCAGTAATGACCCAAGTGACCTGTCTATCACAGTCCATTCCCTGCCTTGCTCTGAAACCAGCTCTTTTGTTTTGACCTTTACTTGACTTAATATGGAACAGGATTCCAGTCACTTAAAAGTGTAGACTCCTTATATAGTGAGTTTCATGGAAGAACGATGGTGTCTGCTGGAAATCATTGCATTCATTCAGGCTGATGAATTAGAGATTTTCTTTCCTGTGAAAGGAGTCTGGTTTAGAGCGACCATATGTAGTGATTTCCATGGACGGAAAGTGCTATCTGCTGGAGAGCACCACAATGTGGATAATGTATCAGATATTTTCAGTTTTTGGATGGACTTTTAAGTTTCTTATGAGTCAGACCATAATAGTCCACTTTCATAGAAATGTTTTAAACTTTGATAAAGTTTTAATTGAAGTAAAGTATGTTGTCAGGTTTTTGAACATGGAGAAACAGAGAGTGCAAAGTTCAAACACCCTTCTGCATAGGGTAAGTCTTGGTGTTTTGACTATCTTAGTAGGAATTACTAAAATTTTCATTAAAATTCTGTAAACAGAGATGTTGGGACACTTAATCCTCCAATTATTCCAGAGGCTGAGGGGGATTTCTCTACCCCAGCAAACCCCAGTTGGAAAATCCCCACTCCAAGTTGCTTTTTGCTAGTCCAGCCAGACATAATTTTTCATGGCAGATTTGACCAAAAGATGCTTGGGCAATATGATGTGATCTCATGTCACTCCTTTCTCCACTTCTTACATATTTCAAGCCAATCCTACTCATTTATGCAACCTGTTTATCAGTGACATGATCCAAAAAAAAGTCAGTGAACCACCAGAAGGCCATTGTAATTAAATATTGCATTGTTCAGCAATAAAGAACTTGGCCAAGAAAAGGATTATAATTGATATGACGACCTATAGACTTTTTTTTTTTTTTTTTTTTTTTTTTTTTTTGTAAAACAGTTCAGGATAGAAACCATTCTTCTGGTTTCAGGTGTCTTGCTAGCATCTATATAGTGATGCTATCACTTACTTTGCTCACCTATCAGAAAGAAAACAAGTTACAAGCTGAAAGGCTGGATTTACACTGCGGAGGAGCCCAGTGAGGAATCCTACTCTTTTCTTCCAGACCTTCCTTCTTATCTTTATTCTTTTATACTTCCTGTAATACAGTTTAGGCTTTTAAGAGAATGAATAGATTAAGTGTAATTCCTTGAACTTTGTGATGTAAAGTGATATAAACTTTGTTTTGTGAGAGATGTTAGTGAACTGTCCCATGCAAGGTGATCTTGTCTGTGGGAACAGATGGTGGGGTTACACACTCTTTATTAAACAGAGATTTTAGATTTCCTTACTAATGGGGCTAAGGCTTTCTCATTTCCCTAGCTCACAGGCTACCATGTTAGGAAGAAAGAATTCCTGATGAGTTCAAAACTAGTTTTTCTGAATTTCCTTTAATCTTTGTTTTTGCACTTGTAAAGTCTCATATACATACTCAGTTTCATAACTATCTTTATATGTACCATTTGATGTTGGCACTAAAGAAAAGATTTTATTGTACAAGTTAATACATCTTGTTATGTGTCAGTCATCAGTAGGTTTTCTTCTTGAAGATTCTGCAGTATATCTTGTAGTTTTTTGACAGTAATTGTATTACAGATATTCTTTGTAAGGGAATCCATTGTGCTCAGTAAGATCAAATATGATTCATAATGTTTGTGATAATGGAACTATATTAAATTGATATTGTTTTCAGGCTCAAGATGAGGTAGCAGCAGTTCGGCGTGAGCAAATGGCAGTGGCAAAGCCTAATTTAGTGCCAGGTGCAATGAATTTACCAAACATTGAAAAGAAAGGTAAGGTTATAAGTATCTTTTGAATTGTGAGGTTTTTAGATAATAGAAACTTTCCTTGAAAGGTATTGTAATTTTGAGGTAGAGATTTTAAACATGGGTGAATGATTTTTGGTTGATGGTTAGCATTAATTGCTTTGTTCCTTATTGTTTAGAATTTTCATACTAGTAAATTTTCTGTATTTAGTATGAAATTTTCTTTCATTATTTATCGCATGTAGAATATCCTCTTGTTTTTTGTCATTATGTGTACTTAATCCTCTTTTAACGTATTTTATTCTTTATTTGTGCCTCCTCCATACAATTATTATTTCTTAATTCCACATTTTCCTTTTATTCTTTTTTTTACTCAAACTCCCACATCCTTAATCTCTAATAATCACACCATATGCCCTTTTCACAATCTGTATCATATTCATACTACTATCTCCACTCTCCAAACACCACAGCCAACAATTCATAAGTCTGCCTCAGTCATTTGTAATCCAAGAGCTTATTTGATCTTTCAGACCAATATTTTCAAAATTTACTTGTTGGTTCACCACCTTTTTTATATTATGTTACTGTCCTTAGTTCATAGGGAAAAAGCTCTACAATATGGCAAAAGTCAGTTTTGTTTATGTATATAGGATTGATGCTTTGCCAAGTTGTATAGCTCGAGAGTTTAGGCTGTAGTTTATTGTTTATTGACTTGTGAACTATATGAAACTTTACCGAGAAGTTGATCCAACATATGGACTGTAAACCTAGGAAATTTGTACAACTGTATCTTTCAATACTTTCCCAGTATTGCTTATATGATTCTCTAATGATTCAGGACTTAGGCATTTTCAGAATTGTTTGAAAGGTTCTCATTTACATCTACAACATAGCTTGAATACATCCTGATCACCTGCACAATAATACTTCAGTGCATCATCAGCATTTCTCAGTAGTCCTTCAACTATTATCTAATACTTAGCATTACAGCTCTTCAATACATGTCAGGTTTTCATCCAGCACATCTCCATGCTACATTAACTAGCAATGAAAATGGATTGATACATCATCCTAAATGTATAACTGTAAAACCAGCAAGTGGCCTTAGAAAATGGTTAGTCATAGATTACTACTTTATAACATGCACATCATTATCACCTGCTTTCAAGTTTTTACCAATTTTATAACTGGTTTAGAATTTGTGTATTCTTTTGCAGTATATTTAGATAAGCCTGTGTTCTTCTTCATGTTCTTTTTACTGGTAATGTTGCTAATAATATTTCATGTTTATTAGGTAGATCATGATGTGCTTCTAAACTTTGAATGTTAATTTTTCATTGACCAAAACTCTCAAATATAGAAGTCGTGAGAAAGGCTTTGATGATTTATTGTGATGTGAGTTTTACATCATGGTTTGATTTGCATGAAATAGTAAACCAATGGAATTTGATTGAGCTTGTGATATTTACAAGTATATGGTTGTTACTGCTGCATGTGTAGCTTTGTATTATTGTTTAGGAGTACTGTTCAGAATTAAAATAGAACAGCTTACCTACTGATTAAGATATGTGATCTTTGATAGTATGCTATCAATTGAAGTCTTAGTCTGTATGATGATCATGTATGGATATATGTAATGAGCTGCTTGGTCATTTACTCCAAAAACTGATGGTCACATATGATCAGACGTCAGGACCCATGTCTGCCAGTCCTCTAATATATTTTTGCTCCAACCATGGTCCTACATTTCTCAAACACCAATACTTTTTCAGTACATCCTAACTCTCTACCAGACTTTCTCCAGACCTTAGCATTACATCCCTTTCCTCTTCCTGGTCTTCCCTGACCATCTTCACATCTCCAGCTTATCATCATCTTTCATATATATTACTTATTTAACCATCTTGCAACACATCAGCATTGCTTGGACACTCTTGCACTTGAATTAACCAAGCTAAATGATTGCCAGTTTATATGTTTGCCTGTCCTTTTAAGAAAAAATTTGCTATGATATTTGTTGTGTAATCAGCTGTCTCAGAAAAAACCCTAGTTAAGTGTGACCTCAGTTAAATCAAAGCCAACATACCACAAAGCATTTTCTCTTCAATTGATTCAATCTTAATGATTTTAACTGAATACTAGTTCAGTATTAATGATTTTAAACAGAATACTTGCCATAACATACTTCTTTTTCTTTTACATCAAGCTACTTTAATTTTCACGTATTTTCTTCATCTTTTCTTACAAGCATTTGCCTGTATCTTGCTTAGCAGGTATGAATCAGTCTCCTGTTTCATTGCAGATTAAGTATGATGCTACCATGTGTGACATCTTAAAAGAAAAATTTTATTTATTGGCAATTTTGTAATGTATGCAAGGTTATTGATGAACAAACAATATAACTCATGCATTACAGGATTCTTTTTTGAAAGTAAAAGAATCTTCAACAAATGATGGATCCTATATAGTTTTAGATAAACTTATTGTAATCCTGACATCTGGATGTTTGTAATGAAGATCTTAAGCTGCACTCTGTGTGCAAAGTCTTTTTGATTAATATCAGGCCTTTGTTTTATGCCATTTAGAACTACTGTATGTACTGTAGTTGTACCAAGTTCACTGCCACTGGTAAATGTTCAGCGAGATGGGTATGTTTATGTAAAATGATGAAACTCAAATGTTTATGAGCAAAAATACTTTTTGCCTTTTCCCTAAGTTATTAAAAGAAAAAGAATGCTTAAGACCAAGAACCAGAGATCTCCCTAACATGAGATTTCATAATAACTCCCAGAGCCATACTATGGGCCTGGTCAACTTGGCTACATCTCACGGGGGGCAGTCCGCACTCGAGACATAGGATTGCGGGGCTTCCAATTCCACCATGAAGTTCCTATTCTTCCAAGAGATCCTCCCAATGCTCCCCGCAAGAAACCCAGGTTCAGTGTTGCTGATATGGCCAAGGAACCAGCAGGTGTGTAGCACAGAAGCAGCTCTCAGATAACATAAATACTTCCTAATATGCAGCTTTTACATTTGGATAAGTCCATGTCCTGCTTTCATATAACATGTGCACCACCTTTAGATATGACTATGTACCACCTTCCATTATCTACTGTACTAGCTGATGAAAAAATTTCACTTATCTAGATTAGAATTTACTGTTTCTTCATGGCTTAATTGCTTATCTATGTATATTTTATAGATCCACCTCAGATACTATGTCTTTGCTCGGTCTCCATTGCAAATGATGTCTCACACATTTAGATCAGATTACACAGGAAGAAATGTCCAAAATTATTGACACCCTTCTCTACATCTTCAACTGTAAAGAATCAGCACCAGAACACAACTTATATACTGAAGGCTTCGTAATAGTAGATGTGTGCCTTTGTAAATACACTAAAGAGGAGAAGGCAGAAGTAGGTAAGATAGGAGGAAAATAGTAGTGAGAAGAAGCAATACAAAAGCAAAATGTTTGTAAGTTTGAAAATAGTTTAGAGTGTGGGCATGTGTGGCAGACTACCAGTTGGTGCTGTAGAGTAAATTGAATTAGAGAAAGGAAACACTGATGAATGGACTCTCCTAGTACTCCCCTGACACTTCAGAATACAGTACTGCTTGATTAAGAAAACTGAGGTGTTAAATTTTGGAAATTAGCATTGGCTTTTGTCATATTATCCAATTATTGTACTGTTAGAATATAGCAGTTTCATCTTTCACTTTAACTACTCTTGTTACTTCATGTGCAACCTACCTAGTTGCCATCTAATGAACTCGTCTTATTGGACTTGTTAGTCTCAAATTTTATGAGACTGATTGTTTATTGATTAGACAGTATATCAGTTTCCATGTCTTGCCTTGACAATGCAATATATAACAAAACCAAAGAGTCAGTGTATAGGAACTGATAACATCCCACATGACTGTTCTGTAGTTTTAACTTATTCCTTGTTACATTGTAAACACATTGTTTCCCTAGCCCACAATCAAATGGCAGAGCCTCCATTTTAGGCCATTCAGTCACACCCAAGTTTCATACTAGTGGGGTCTTCTCATCTGCAGGTGATGAAGGGGTTAAGAAGCCTTTTTATATGTTTTATAGAGCTTGCTGTATTCTCTGTCAGGACTGAGAATATGGGGCATAGAGCTCCTTTAAGTTTCGTGATTTATGGCCTGTAATTAAGTTTACTTAATCTTACTGGACTCCACTTACAAGAGGTTATGCTGCTGTTTCATTGAGAGTACAGATCTTCTCATTCCAAAGGAGTTACTATTTTCTTGCTTCTGGAAGTAGCATGGCTTGGGCTGCAGGAGTCTTAGAAAGAGGTCTTGGGTAATAACACCAGGACCCTTTCATAGATGTTGGACCTGACTTAAGTTTTTTTTTATACTTGATCACCATTCCCTGCATTAGCAAGGTAGCATCAGGAACAGTTGAAGAAAGGCTGCATCCATGTACATCCGCTCTTTATCTCTTATGTGTACTGCACCGCAACCACAGCTCCCTATCCAAAACTAGACCCCACAGACCTTCCCATGATTTACCCTGGATGTTCACAGTGAATTAAGTTCACTCTGATTGAAAGTTCACCATTTCTCACTTGGCCTTCCTACTTCACCCAATTTTACAGACAACTGCAATAGTACAAGATGTAACATGTATGTTTGAATGTTGGTGTTCAGGTTCGGAGTCTGGGACCAATCCAACAAAATAGCAGTAAGGAAATCATTCTGGTAAGAATATAGATGTTGGGAGATCAGAAGAAGGGAGCAGTATGATACAGAAGTAAGCACAGCCACCTCATTACGCCCAAGCTGAGGGGGTTTAGTTTTATATGAAGATGTGATATACCAACAGAGTCAGCAGACTTCTAACCCTTATCCACTTAATGAATACAAAACTATTAAGCACAGGTATGAGTTAATGACTGGTCTTAATACGCTGGCTAATTTTATGCTCAGGTGGTCACAAGCAGATTATGGACATCCTTTGCATGCTTCTTTGAAGGTATTGGGATTGTTTAGCAAGTTCTTATGAGACACAGTGACAGCATTCAATCTCTATTTTTGGCTAATGATATTTACAAGGGTCTTATATTTTACCATACCATCATTTGCACCTCAAATTTTGCTATATAAACTTGTCTCAGCCCCCTTGGAATACTAATATTCCATTTATGCCCCTATCACTCATTTGTAAAGATATTAAACATGATGATTGGACACTTTTGGATTATTCCTACATTTGTGTCAAGCTCTGTCTCATAATACCATATGTCTCAAAGGATGCACTACACATACACAGAATCTGTTGAAAGCTTATGGTCTTTCATGTATGCCGTATTGCGTTAAAGTATTCCATACACTAATTACTCATTGCACCTTGGATTTCTTGCTTTCACCTCTTTTCTTTAGTGCTTCATGATCACAGCTGTCTTTTCGATATGTTATATTGGATTAAAACATCTCAAAACTTTATGTACAATAAATTTTCTCAAAATCCATAAATGTAGCATAAACTCTCTTTCTCTATCGTTGCTAACTTTCTATAAATCAAAACTTTAGGTGTGTACCCTTCCTTCCGTATATTATTGCTGTTTTGTTATTTTTACCCTTTATAGGATTCCATTATCATATTTTTTTTTTCTGCATTCTTTCCCAGTGCAGACCTGTCATGTTCTCTCCACAAGGTATCCTTATCATCTCTTTTCTTATTTTGCACTCTGGTAGCTGCAACATTTACTTTAACGCTGATGGAGTTGCTGTCATAGCTAACATGTTTTTAAGAAACTTTTTGCAAATGACTCACTTGATGCATTCACTTTTTATAATACTGATTAGATATAATGAGATATTTAAGTGGATACAGTACTTCTCCTTTGGATCTTGACTTTTTTTTCTCTTTTTGTCAAAATGGTACTTTTTTCTTATTGATTTCTAATTCTTAGATACTTTATCCATCTATCTATCTATCTATATTTCTGACACCTGTTCCCTTTGGGAACTTCCTCGAGGGGGTGGCCATGTCAAGAGTCTTCATGAATGGTGAGCTCCAGTGCTGCTTCTTCGCCTTTAGTGCCTCATCTTTAGCAGGTCACTGGAAGAGAGCAACTCTAGCACAATGTCGTCAGAGGCTCTATCCAATGTTCCCACCTACTACTACTACCTAATGTGTCTACCTAATGTTCTGACCCACTGCTTTTACCTATTACTCCCAGCTAATGGTCCTTCCTACTACTTTTACCATATATTCTCATCTAATGTTCCTACCAACTACTTCTATCTAATGCTCCTACTATTTTGCAAGAAGGCAGTGCTAGCACATAACACTCACCACAGAAAAATCTAGAGTAACTAAGAATGAGTTATGTGAGTCAAGTGTTGTCAAGTGTTATGTGTGACAAGGAGAGATTGCATGCTTGAGGACAGAATGCTTGCAGTCCATGTATAGATGAAACAGAAAGAAAAGATGGCTACCTGGGTCAAAGGAGTGCAGCTTGACAACCGCTGAAGTGCAGGCTCAGTATATAACTGTTATTGGCCGTCCTGATACCCAGGCAGGTGGTACAGGTAATATACCTCCCTGGTCAGTGGCTGCCTACCAACTACTACCTTTAAGGGAGAGAGGTACATAGGCATAAAGAAAAAAAATCACTCCTTTTCTTAAAAGAACTTTCATCTTGATTTCCAGAATTTTTTTTCCCATATA
>JAUUDW010219796.1:0-14245 GCA_032361385.1 Panulirus guttatus | reverse complement strand
CATACATGCACATATATGCACAGTACATATATATACATACCAACATATACATATATACATATATATATATATATATATATTTAACCAAATAAACAGCAGTCAGTAAGAGTTTCATAAGAAAAACTTGGAAAAATAAGAAATCAGGCTGGGTCTTCAGAGGGATCCTGGTGGGATAAGGACAACACTCTGGTTAGTGGCCCAGAGAAGCAAAGCTCTCTTGGATATATCCTTGACATTCTGAAGTCTTTAGGAAGTTAAGGGGGAAAATCCTCCTGTCTCTGTTTAAATATTCGCCACTTGGAACACGAAAAAAAAGATCAGCAAAAATTTAGTTGTTTTTCTATCAAAATATGATTCCTACTAGCAATACTGCCAATTCTGTACCTTTAATAGTCCATAAGCTATATAAAGGATGTACTTTACATGAAAACAGAGTAATGTGAAAATGAACTGATATCAAAGGTAAGGTGCACAGACAGAGTGAGGGATAGGTATATGTGTGTATTGATGAGATATTAGTGTATATACCTGACAGCATTTGGCAATGTATGGAGACTATCTGAGGAAGTATATGAGTGTAACTTGTGGTAATACACAAATGACTGTATGAAATGATATAGTAAATGAGTATGGAGAAATCTACGAAAAAGGGGTGTTTGTATAAATGAGTGTGTGTGTGTGTGATCTGCTATGATGCACTAAAAAGAAAAGAACAAACAAGTGATTTTAATGTGAATGAGTATGTAAAGCAGCAAACTGGCAGATTGAGTGAGGATGCACTGTATGTGTATGAGAAAGGTTTAAGCAGTAATATGTGTAGGTGAAAATATAGATAGATCAAGAGATGATAATCATGAAATATCTTCAACATACTAATTATGAAGTAAATTCTGTGATAAAGTTTATTTTCTTTTACTAATATTGTTGTCATTATCTTAGCTAGGAATCCTATAACCTAAAAATCTGTTCATTTAATTTTGTTAACAGTAAGATGAAAAATATATGGTATATGGTAATACAGCTGAAGATATAAAATGAGATATTCTGAGAAAAGGATGGAGAGATGAACTGAGTAACATTATAAAGCTAGAGATACTTTAGATGAAGAGAAACATGTATAAGTATAATATCTGAAATATGCATATTTGAAACATTATTTTTCATTGTGAGCAATGGAGATATTCTGCATGCAAGGGTAGGAGCATGACTGGAAACATTTTCTTACTTATCATCTTATTACAAGAAACTATAAATCAAGAGGTACTAATATCAGTGTACAATCCTATGATCACTTTAGCAGACTGATTGTAAGTTAAGTATGTGTGTAAGTGAATTCATAATGTGAATGCACTTGATCTATCCCACATAAAAGAGAATTCAGTTAAAAACAGAAGCTGGACTGATAGATGTCTTTAGAAAACTATAGGATCATCTATAAAAGCAAAAGAACAATATAAAAAAACAGAAACTTCATAAAGAATTTGTCAAGATAAAATAATTTGTTTTACTCATTACATCTGTCATCTGTGTTCAGTTTACATGTATTTTGACATTATGTATATACCTAGTATGCAAGAAATAGCATAAGTATACTGTCACACTGGTGTAACACCCAAATACAAACATACTCACCATGCAGCAAATTACAATATCTTAATAGACTCAGAAAACCAGGACCATAAGAAATCAAGCAATATCCAAGTCCCAAGTATTCCCAAGTACTTTGTACCTTTATTTAATTTATGCCAGTAATTGCAGAAAATTATGAACATTTGTTTTCACAATGTTATGCAAGTTTTTATTGATAAGTATATGATGATCTAATTCTGTTTACAATAACGTGTAAGTTTTTGTTAACACCTGCAGCATCATTTTGCACCATTTACATAATGAAGTATTTCATTATTAGTCTAGAAAAGTTTAATATCTAGTACTGTTAGCAACAAGCACATCACTGTCTACAGCTGCAAGCTAACATCTACATCATCATGCAAGTATTTGTAGACAGTTTTGAAATACTCCTATATCTTATATTGTCATGTTACAGTTTGTTGACAACTGTAGCACCATTCAGTATTGTATACCTTATCAAGCAAGTCACTATTGACAACTGTATGATGATCTGATATTGCTTATCTCATCATCCAAGTCTTTCTTGATGCCTGTAATATCACTCATTCATTACCAGTGAATCCTGCAATATGAATGTTAATCTTTACAGCCCAAGAGGGTCACATTTTTTCAATATCCTTTCCTACAATTTAGATTTTGAATTAGTGTACAATAAGGAGTTCGTTGTAATATCATCAGAACTTTTCACAACAAATACCATAAAAAAGTGATATCCAGTCCTGAATGATCATGTGTCTTCTGTATAATGGAATAGCATTTGAAACTAAAATATGAAGCATATTTTACACAGTATAAATATATAAACCATTTCATCTAATTGTAAAAATGTAAATTTAGAAACATCATTCAATTAAATCTCAAAATATAAAGTCAAAAAAAAATTTGACTACATGGCAATAAAATGTCTAAATGATAAAGGAAAACTCTGAGCAAAAGTGGAATAAATGCTAGTCATGGATAGAAAATCCTCAAAAGCCCAACAAGTTATCTCATGAACTTTGAGATGTCCACACAGGTATTAACAGGCTTAAAAATCTTTGTCAAATTTCTTCTGAAATCTTCTGTTGGAAGGTAATGTAAAACAATTACAGGTACCACTTTAGTTCTAATTCATTTCAATACTCTACTGTAGAATATAACTTTTGAACAGCTAGAGTATTGACTTTAAGATAATCTGAATGATCTTTTTCTGTACATTGAAAAGCAGAAAAAATTCTTTTTTTTTCCTTTTCAATAATATGAAAAATAACAACCAATAAACTTTGTATCACAGTAGACAATGTTACACATTCTTCTAAAATAGCTTCTCACTTATCTGAATGCTGAAATATACCATCCCCATCCAGGAAATTCGATACCATATTCCGAAGTGACAGTCTAGAGATGATGTTTCTTCGTTTAATCCTTCAGTTAAGAATGCTTATCTGTTTAAACATACATTAAAGTGGTGCTTTAATCATGTGGCACTGATAAACCTGAATAATGAGTGATTCTGATTTGCACTGGTAGTATAGTGCTTAAAAAGTAAAATAAGAGTAGTAAAGTGTGATTTGCAGCATTGTTGGTAAAGTATATTTCATTCTACAATATTAGAGAATGTGGTATTAGTAAAAGTTAAGAAAATCATAGAAACTGTAAGGTTAATCAATAAAAAATATGAATCCCTTTCTTAAAAATCTACAGAATCTGTGAAAACCTCTCCAAACCTCCTCAAAGAGCTGAGAATTATCTTGATTTTGATATTACTTGAAAAGTACATTAATATTATGGTCACAACTACATGCTGTCATGGGACATTGTGTCTACAGGAATATAACCTTGCCCAATAACGATTTGCAAGTAGTAACCATGAGATTCCATTAGTTTCAAATCATATGAAATTTAAGGTAAAAACTGGTAGCTAGGGAAGGTCAATTGAGATCTTAAATGATTGTTCTGATATCTGTTAAGTGTTTCATGTACTTTTTTCAGAACCAAACTCAACATTTACCCCAATCTTCATTATGCTCACCATCATCACCTTATTCAGTATCACAGAATAGAAAAAAAAACAGCAAATCATTCTCTCCCACTCTTATGCTATTCCTAAAACACACCAGTACACAATGTGATCACACTGGGGATTATGTACATCAGGGAAAATGTGGGGTTAACTGATGTAAAATTAGATTATAGACTTGTAAAAAAATCACTGGCAAACAAAACCCTCACCCAGTGGTTGAAATGATACTGCAATAGAAACATAGCAACAAAATATCAATCTGCTGTTGGGTGCTGCACAGCTATTCACAATGTTGTCTGTTTGCAGACATCTGGCACCATTTGTATGGAACTCAATCATGATTGCTGACTGGTGCATTTCAATTAGAATATTGAATACTAAGGTAAATCCTGACTGCTAGGGAGGTCAGGTGAGGATCTCACTAGTTCTGTTGATATCTTGTATATTTACATTGACTAACCTCACTTTTTATTTCTATCATCACATATGATGATATTGTTACCTTATCTAAATTCATTCAAGGAAAAATATGGCTTAAATATTTGCTCCAAAACTGTCTTTGTATTCTTTAAATACTGCTCTAGTACCGTAGAATATAATACCTCAATGTCTGAAGATAATAATAAGGCAAAGCTTTATGAGACTTTTACCCTTTGTGTTTCATATATAGATTGAAGAAATGTTTAAATATTTGGGCAAGCAATAATAGAAAAATTAAATTTAGGACAATAGCGTCCACGAAATGAAACAAAACATTCACAGAGAGAAGATACAAGCTAAAGAAATAGTAAAAGCTTTCATACATAGGCGTATAGTAATCCTAGGCCTACATCAAATCAAAATTTAAAGACCAACAACTTTTTAGGAGAGTACTAGGTGTGTGGGGAGGATGCCAAGACATGAGATGTAATAATTTGATAACTACCTACTACCAGGAGATCATGGCGACTTGTAAGATAAGTGTGAGGCCAGCCAACCCCCCGGATATGGGTGTCAACTACTACCACCATCATCTGACACTTCTGCCACCATATTACAACATACTCTATTCTCCATTCATTCACTTCTAAAACACCCAGCTTACCTTCTCACGTGAGTAACTAAGGTGCTATGATGGTTTTTGAGGATGAGACACTATGACAGGGAATCACGTGAAAGCCAAATTACTGAATATTACCGAGATCTTCCTATGAATCATCTTTTGTTTACGTTTATCAGAGTACACTGTCCGAATGCGTTGACTTGACCTTGACTTTGGAATGCTATGACAACCATTGTCTAAGTTCTGCACCATTTGGTAATAAATTATTTATTTCATAATACTTCTACTGAACCAATGGAGCAGTCAGTTATTTCTGAAGTATTTTTCACGCAGGAGAGGTAAGCATTTAAAGAATACACACCCACGGAGAGTCGCTTAAAATTACAACCATTTTCTCAAATATTAATTTTCATAGAAAGCTGTAGTGTAATAGGGGTAACTATTAGAAAAGTAAGTACATCCCCGAAATATATATTACCGTAGATAAATGCGAGTTTTGAGATTACCATCATGTTAAAATGATACATTTTATTAATACATATCAGATATAGAATTGATTCCATGGTCATGTGAAAACATTTGGCATAATATCTCGCAATTAAGGTGTTTCTTTTTATAAAAATCGGTAAAAATAAGATTAACCGACATTCGAGCAATGACTGGTCCACACTCAGATAAAGGTTAAAGACCTAGAGATCGCCGATTCATGCTGGGATTAAGGTCAAATATCAATAGCTTAAAATCAAGTAAATGCACATACACACACACACATCTATCTACCTATATATATATATATATATATATATAATGTGGTAGAAGAATTTCCACTGTACTGTATAGTATCATGACAAGATAGCCTTGACCTATACATTGACCCTACAGTAGTTAAATCAAGATGGGGAGTGTTTCAAGTTGTTTTGAGATAGAGAAAAAACTAAATGAAGAAGAGCTATCTTAAGGAGATGGATCACTACAGCTGGAGAGAATGGATCACTATAGCTGGAGGGGATGGATCCCTTCAGTTGGAGGTGATGGATCCCTTCAGTTAGAAGAGATAGATCACTATAGTTGGAGAGGATGGTTCAATGTTGGATGGTGATAAATCACATCAGTTAAAGGGGATGGATCACTTCACTTCAAGGGTATCGATCACTACAGTTGGATGAGTTAGATCACTACAGTTGGAGTAGATGGATCACTGTTGGAGGGTGATGAATCACAAGGTGGAGATAGAACACTAAATATGAAAGGAATATTCATCAGCACTGCTTTGGCATATCTTTGCTTTCTGAAACTAATGAATGAAGGGGACATAATAAGCAATCATATGCCCTTAAGAAGAATTCAGAATTATCAGGGTAACAAAATGACACAGGCATCCAATCTCGCCCAATCATACCCATGTGATGTGCTGTCAATGTGCAATCTCGCTTTGTTTCAACATGCCTCTTACCTGATAAACTTATGAAACCACAGATATATTCCAAAATAGGAGAGTACTATGAATAAGGTTAATACAACAAAAGTATTTCAATGAATATAAAGAAGGGAAGAGAAACAAAATTTACCAATATATTCATATATTCATACATATATGTAATAAACATTATATAATGCCAGCACATTAATGTGTCAATATCCTATATAATGACTTAAGATTTTTCATATGTTTAAAGAAAAGTTAAATCAGGTAAAACATAACAAAGATAAATAGCCCATTTATGCCAGTTTTCCCTCTTGATTACAATGTTACCCTGACAGCCACACCATTTGATGATCAGTCCTGCATTTCTTCTATTCTTATCACTGTTCTCTGTTACCCTGGAGGCCATGTCATCTGACGACCTCCAAGAATATGAATATGGAGATGGTACACAGACTGGGATCCATCACGACCAGTGTTTATAACTAAAGAAGAAATGGATAAATACTTGTAAGACAAAAGTGTCTATATAACAGGAAATATGACCTACAGAAATACCCAAGAAATTTTAAAGCTCCACAAATGAAAGCATAATTTTGGGTTAAACAAAAGCTAGTACTGTACAGATTTAATTCCAAAGATAAAAAATTCAGAAAGACTAATTAGCGACAGACACACACATGCACATGAAAGTATAATAACTAGTAATGTATTTACACCAATACACATTTAATGTCTTCCTATTTCAAAAAAAGAGTATGGTGTAGAATATTAAAACCCTTTCGTAGACTCAACTTCTTACACTCTAAGGACAAAAGTTCAACACTCCATCATCAAAGCTTGACTACAGTGCAGAGCAACTTTTTTAATAAATTTGAGCAACAGTCTTACGAAATAATATAAATAAATAAAAACATAAGAGTCTTCAAAGTTAAAAATATTTCATCTGCACATTCCCAACCACCACTCCTAATCTGGAATTCTACAATACTTGCTACAAACTGAAGTATACTTACCCACTCGGAAGCCATTATCTAAATTTTCTTGAGCAGCAATTTTGTTGACAGTGATTAGCAAGTGTCCTAAAAGCTGAAAGGAGAAACAGTAAATAAAAAAATCTAAATTTTGAAGACAATATTGGAGTTGGCTTACAGGTATATTCATTAAACAGCAGATTAAAGTTTTTCATGGTCATTTCCAAACATCCAAAATGCTCTCATTTATGAAGGTCTACAATGCCATGTCAAATGACAACACCAACTTAAAACATAGTGACAAATATTCCATATCAAGTAGTGTAGAAAATCAAAATTCCAGCGACCTGTCAAGGATAAAATATATGAAAATGTTTAAGTACAACAATATGGACAATCAACAATAAAAATACAGCTTAGCTGTTCATATTATTATATGTGTAACTCATTTGCAAAAGAACACAAGATATTGCCTCACCTGACCTGGGTATGTACATCATGTCTGGCATATTCTTCATAGAAAGATGCTCACAAAATTCAACAAAACTTAAGCATAAACACAGTATGTAGTACTGTCCTCATACAAATCTCAAGAGAATAAACATAAAAAAACTTAATACAGTTTGCATATTACTATTACATAAAAAGTTTATGTAAAGCAATCTGAGTGACTTTACAGTAATATGAACAATATGTACAGACAGACATAAATGTACAAAAAACCATCAAAGTCATCACTATGTTATGCTTCTGCTAGCCCATCTATAACTGGGTTTAAGTGCCTCTGAAGTGCCGTTACCACATAAAATTTTTGTTTTGTCACCAAATCATGGTGTTTACCTCAAAGCAACAACAAGAATATCTAACCACCTATCTACATTATCCTTATAACCAAACTATCAAAACTATCTATTTCTCTGATGCCTGTTCCAACTGGAACTCCCTCAAGGGGGTGACCACGGCAATAGAGGCTCCATAGCTAGTAAACTCCAGTGCTACTTCTTAGCCTTTAGTGCCTCACCCTTAACAGGCCACTGGCAGAGGGCAACTCTAGTGCAGTGCTGGCATAGGCTCCTACCTAATATTCCTAATGCCCCTTCCTACTACTTTTAGCTAATGTTTCTACCACTGTAAGTCTGAATCAATGCAACATATTCACATCAGTCACACATACACACACAAAGACAGACTTCCTTCAATGTTCAAGAACACAGACTTCATTATCCTGTGCACCAGATGAACAAACACACATAAACAACATCCTTTTCTAATTATTCATTATTCAAAGATTACTACACAAATTTTTAGTCCCACACTTAAGCATACATACATGCACATGTAAATAAATATAAGAAGCATGTCATTACACAGTTCCGATAAAAAGCAGCAAATATCCACCATGAATGTCATTTAATCTATGCAAGTACAGATGAATCTACTTAAAATCTATAGCAAAATAACCCATTAAATGCGAAATGCTTTCAAGTCTTTCACAGAGAGTTGTAAAGCAAAAAAAATACAAAGCCATCTAGTGTTCACCTCAGCATCCTGCTCTGTAGCATCACTAAGCATCGGGATTCGTCGTTTAGGGATCACAAGAATATGAGTTGGGGCTTGTGGAGATACATCACGGAAGGCTAAACACTTGTCATCTTCATAAACAATATCTGCTGGGATGGAATGGTCTATAATTTTGTCAAAGATGGTTGGCTTAAGCTTTGAGGCTGCTGCTGCTGACTGTGCTTTTTTAACTTCATCACTAAACGGTCGCTTCAGCTGAAAATAAATGGATTGCCAACAAATAACTAAAGCACTGCTAATTGCTTTTACAGAAAGTCTAACCAAATACCATATTCAGTTAAGTATGTCACAAAGGTATAGACACCTAAATTTACCTTACTGAATACCCATATGAAATTCATATTTGGACTGGATAAAAGGATAGATTTCACAGGCCATTTTCATTCTTTTTCCCTATTCACTGAAACAAAAAGAATAGCTTTAACCTTAAAGTATCTAAGTTTTCTGATATGTAGCAAATATTGTACAAAGGTACATTTGATTTTTAATGGATAAATTCTAACATCCCTCAATTTTTACAAAATCACCTACAATAAAATGTAAAATAAATAAAGATATGGCAAGCTGGATACTGATCACAGAAAAATAAATGTAAATTTTGAGGGTACACAATGATGACAAAAAGTGAATTAAAAAAGCTGTGAAGGGAGAGTGAATATATATAAATAAAACATAAAAAAATACGTAATAGTAAAGAAAGCTCGAGAAATAGGGCCACAGGAGTGCAAAAAAGACTTTTGTGGACTGAAAAACTGATAATTGGTAATTCACATTCAGTATGTATGTAAGTGTGGACTGTGGAGTTTTCATTAAAATTCTTGCCTGAAAAGATTTATTTTGAATGCAATGCTGGCCTCTCATCAGTGTCAGCCAATGTTGGTCTCCCTACCCATGTCAGCATGTCAGGCTCTCCACCAGAATCCACATAAACTGGTCTATCCAAAAGTGTCAGCCAATGTTGGTCTCCCCACCAGTGTCAGCATAACCTCATCTCTCCAACAGTGTCAGCCAATGATGGTCTCCCTAACAATGTCAGCCAAAGTTGTGGCCTCTCCATCAGTGTCAGCTATTGTTTCCATCAAGTTATACATGTAAATTACCTAGATCCTGTGTCTACTGAAATCAGTAATGAAAATTATGCACCCATCCTCTGCTACCCAAAGCTTCCTGTCAACAGAGAAAAAAATCATTCCTACAAGATAAATATAAACATAAAACTCTAAATGCAGTTCTTATCAGTTCAGTTTTAATAATTTACTCCTTATCTACAACTGATACTTCAGGGCATTTTTATTATCCTTCAGTGCCTTCAGCCCTCCTTCCCTACTCACGTCGCACTCGACCTATAGCAAGATTGATATTCACATATTACGGAGACCTGAGGTACTACAGACAACAGAGTCTTACCATATAAGAAGTCCAGGGATCAAAGCTTCTCTGAGTAAGGGAAAAGACACGATAACTGGCAGCAAACCTCGTCATGCACTGCAATCTGAACGCCATGTTTCCCAACACTGCTGAGTTATCACATTTTTCACTCAAATATCAATTTGCTTTTCTATTCGTCGAATTAACTGAAAAATT
This sequence comes from Panulirus guttatus, assembly GCA_032361385.1. Taxonomy (NCBI): domain Eukaryota; kingdom Metazoa; phylum Arthropoda; class Malacostraca; order Decapoda; family Palinuridae; genus Panulirus; species Panulirus guttatus. The sequence goes on along the minus strand of JAUUDW010219796.1, from coordinate 4,007 downwards.
ACACCAATAACATTCATTTTATCGGTAAAATTGTGTATGTGGCTCAGATGTTTGTCCTCTAGTCGTTTGATAAGGTTAAATTAATGCCCTAAAATTAGACAATAGCATTCAGCTGCAACTCCACCCATGTGGTCACTGTTGATTCCAGAAACGTAAACAAATCCTCCACTGTGACTCCCACTGGGGAGGTAACATGACATGACAAGAAACTCTCCCACTGGGGAAGTAACATGACATGATAAGAATCACTCCCATTGGGGGAGTAACATGACAAGAACCACTCCCAATGGGAAAGTAACATGACCTAAGAAACTCCCACTGGAGAAGTAACATGACAAGAATCACTCCCACTAGGGGAGTAACATGACAAGAACCACTCCCACCAGGGAATTAACATGACATGGCAAGAATCACTCCCACTGGGAAGTAACATGACAAGAATCACTCCCACTGGGGGAGTAACATGATACAAGAACCACTCCCACAAGGGAAGTAACATGACGTGACAAGAAGCACTCCCACTGGGGAAGTAACTTGACATGACAAGAATCACTCTCACTGGGGGAGTAACATGACACAAGAACCACTCCAACTGGGAAAGTAACATGACAAGAACCACTCCCACAGGGTAAATAACATTACATGACAAGAACTACTCCCACTGGGAAGAAACATGACATGACAAGAACCAATCCCACTGGGAAAGTAACATATGACAATAACCACTTGTTTGTATGACGTAATAAATTTAATGAGTATAAGTATGGTTTAATCCCCCCTTATTTGTGGAATCTAGTAAAATTTCTCTATGGACTGTTGGTTTATTGCGAATAAGCTGCCTTGTGTATGGGACATGAGTCCACATTATTCAATGTTTTTCAAAAATGGTTGTATATCCCCATGTTCTAAATCACTTCAACTAAGTGGAGGAAGACCATTCATGCATGAATTTTAAACATAGAAGTTACTTCGTAATGTCAGCTGGAATTTTAACCTATTATATTCTTGCTTTTAAATCTATCCTAGAATAACAAGATCAAGCTATGTGCACACATATATATGTTTGTAATTTGATAGAAATGTAATTAGTGCTGGTTGGTTAGTTCTATTGCCAGACAAGAAGGATGATCAGAGTTTAAAGTTTCTAGATACATCAAATCACATAAGTGCATCTAAGCCCACTGACAAATGCTTGAAAGGTGTAAACAATTGCCTTTACACTGTAATCCATGTATTGTTTTTGGCTTGCATGGATATCTTTAATCCTACTTTTGCCCTGACAAGCTGTTGGAGACATGTTTCTAATGTTATTACCACAGAAAACATCCAAGTAATAGCTCCACAGATAATTTAAGTGATAAGTATACTGTAGCTGTCTTTGTAGGATGATGTGGTGTCAACATTATCACACAAGTCCTTAACAGTAAGGGGTTAAAGTCCCATTAAGTGACAAGACCGTACAGCATCTTGCATAACGAATGATCCAACCTATTTTCTGTAACAAGTATATTTTCTACACAAAAAGTATTAGCTGCAAGTCTCCCACCCATTAGGAAACTTCCTTTCTCAAAAATCAGGATCACTAGGAAGGGAAAGACTCAGCCCATAGGTTTCCCCTTTAATTCACAGTAAGGTGCTCCCATTATTGCTTTATGATGTCCCTTTTCCAGTTTTCGGGTGTGACGAATGGAGACCCACAAAGCTGGAAGCTTCTTAAGTTTGAATAAAAATGATTTTCAGGAAACTGGTCAGAGAAAGTAAAGTTCAATATAAATGTTATTTACATTTATGGGAAATATTTTTAAATACAGATGAAATCACAAGTAATACAGTACTATGTGGGACTGATGATATTTGCTGTTTATAGTTTATGGGGCTTAACCACTCAACATATGCACTATTAAACTTAACATGGCTATGAAAGGTTCATGTTAAAATATATACATCTTTTATTGTACATTCATCATTGTAGTGTTTGGTATAAAAACAACAAATACATAATAAAATACAGTAATCATCATGATCAAAAGAAAAAGTTTAATCTCTGGCAAAAGACTTTCATATAACAGATTCTCGCAACAGCTTGTCCGTGGTATTTCAATTGTGTTTCTTGTAGAAGCATTATGATCACTTATTCCTTACAACTACGAGTATGTCCACATACAGAACTGAAGATCAACTGTATGCAAGTTCAGAGGAATCTGTGTAACAATGGACTTTATGTTAGAAAGGCACTCAAGAGTGCTGATATTGTATCATTATGAAATTAGATAGTATTACCTGAGGTTAGCAAAATAATCATGTAATCTGACCTTTTTCTATGAAGGTTCTATATTTAATAACCTTCAATGACTGAAATGTTATTTCTGCCAATAAACAAAAACTTGACTGTCAGTGTTAGTAGCATCATTGTGAACAGTATCGGAATTTAACTGCATGTCACATATGCGTTCTTCTGTCAGTATGGTCTGAAATTTGCTTTGAATTCTTAGAGCCCTTGGAAGTGAAAGTTTTCGTAGTTGAGATGCAATGCTTCTTCCAAAGGCATCAAATTCATCTTCCACACCCTGTGTTACACTGGAAGACATTTCTTGTACCTGATGTTTTACACTACTGATGTAGCCATTATCATCAGCATTTGTCCTGTTATTTATGTGTTCCATATCATCACCTTTTTCTTTATGTCGTTTACGAGGTACTGGGGACATGGAAAGACTGCTCTTGTTTGGGATTTGATTTTCAGTCACAGTAACCTCACACATGCTAGAAGTATTGTATAATCCAGCAACAGCAGTCATATTTTCATCTGCGTCGACAATGTCATGTGTGGGACTTATCACATCAAACTGAAAGAAAATAAAGCAGCTGTGTTTAGTAAATGCTTAAAGACATGACTGTGATTCAAAACAGATCACTCACTAAAAATGTTCATGTGTCAAATGAGACTATTACTTTTGGATTAGCATATTTCTTTAATAATCCTTTCACATTTAAATGTTCATGGCTCAAGTGTGTTTTTTATGAATACTTCTGCCTGCAATATCATTAATGTGACGCAAAAGCTGTACTGAAATGAGTACATAGTCTTTACATTTTCCATCTCTAATTCAGAATACATAAACCTTCTAAGATTAAACATCAGATTTGTTAATCCAATTAAATCAAGTTAAGGGAATTTTTTCCATTACAGTTTCAGAAATCTATAAACTACTTGTAATCTGAAAGAAAGCAGTCATACCCAGAAAGGATCATGAAAACCAATAGTTTAAAAGGTTTAAAATTGACAAGAATATAGTTTATTCTTAAGTATCAATCCTATAACATAAAAAATGAAAACTGACAGAACTATTTATTTCTGAATATTCCCCAAACCTTTTCATAATTACATCTTACAAACCACAGGAAAATTCAGAAAATGAGGTATCAAAATACTGGGGTCAGAACTTGAACAGACTTATACTCACAAACCTTTTCATGTTTAATGAATCTTTTTACACGAATGGGCTTCAGCAGATTCATACTCTTCTGATTAGCTCGCAACCGACAAACTGAACATATGCTGCAATACTTCTCAACTGCCTCTCTGGGTATAAGGGCATACTGGTCCTGAATCTGAAGAAAAAAATTTGGTCAGGTTCTGAATAACAACTTTAGCCTAATGGAAGAATGTAGCCAGATTATTTGAATTTAAAGTGACCAGTTCAAACAAGCCATAGAAATTATAATGATTATTTTGAAAGGAATTCTGAGAATGATGAGAGTTGGGAAGCTGTCTTATATGATTTTGACAAAGCCCTTAATAGAGTCAACTTCAACATAAATTTGTAAATCAACTGAAAGCAGGATAAAAGGGACTAATATTTTGTTGAATAATAACACGATAAGGCAAATATCCAATTAAAAGTCATGGTGACTAAAAGGGGAGGGAGCGGGGGGCTGGAAATCCTCCCCTCCAGTTTTCACTTTTCCAAAAGAAGGAACAGAGAAGGGGGCCAAGTGAGGATTTT
>JAUUDW010219686.1:0-14245 GCA_032361385.1 Panulirus guttatus | reverse complement strand
CTATCTATAGCCCATGCCTTGCAACCATAATATTGCTGGAACTACTATTCCTTCAAAATACCCATTTTTCCTCTCCCAGATAACATTCTCTTTCCACACATTCTTCATCACTCCCAGAGCCTTCGCTCCCTCCCCTACCATATGACTCACTTCTGCTTCCATTTGATGCCAAGTCCACTCCCAGGTTAGGTGTATGGTATTAAATGTATTACGGTAATAAAAGTATTAAATGTATTTTCGACTTACAATATTTTCAATTTACAATGGGTTTATTAGAACATAACCCAATTGTATGTCGAGGAGCATCTGTATCCACATGACACTTCACAAATCACATTGTTATGCTTTCTAAAAATAAATTTAGGAACGAAAAATGAATTACTCCTTCACTGTCTTCATTCATATGTTTATTTCCTAACGCTCAATTTCAGGAAACATGGGGAAATGACAGTTTTGGGAAACGTGGGGAGACGATGACAACCATTTTACAAAAAATGTATAGTCACAATGTTAACTAACACCAGGTAAACCATTTATTTTTCCCATGATCGCACTCGAAAGTTTCCTTGGCCTCATCTGCTAAAAAAAGTTTAATAAATCATATATCACTATAACTATAGGTACAATGTACATGACCAAGAAAGAGGAGGTGAGCAAATGAGGCCGTAGTTTATTTGTTCCTAATGATACCTCTCTAAGGTGGTATAGGAAATTAGGTATAAAAAAAATATATTTATCACCATAAGAAAGATACCAATCTATTTCATTTTTACAAAACATATATCATTTTCAGTTCACAGCAAATAAGTACGACTTTATCATCACGATGATAAATGGCAAAAAATCACATCCTAACAGTCCAAGTATAACATGATGAAATGAGTTCTTGTACTTGTTACTGACCAGGAGTTTGAGCTTGTCTGGTACTTTGAAAACCTTTTGAAATTTTTGCCAATCACATCTTTAGGACAAATCCTGGCCCACTAGAATTGGCTCCACCAAGGAAGAATCCTCTTGCAGCCAACTCATCATCTCCATCAACCTGAAAAGAAAGTAAGTTTTAAACTTACGAATTTTTCACTATATTTCAATAGTATACGAAATGAGAGACATTAGTTATCACCTGCCTAAAAGAGATTGGCAGCGCAAACCCCATTAAACATAAAGTTAAACTGCTAGTTAAGAGTGGTCCTTCCACCCCAAACAACAAGAGACTGAGTACTTGCTGTACCAACATGAGTTGAAATGATGAGATTATCAAAACAAGCACTCTTTATTTTGGCTAACCATTACCAAAATCCTAACCCCTTCTTCTCATGTGGCTGTTGCCTTATTGCAAGTAAAAGTGCTGGTCTGAAGATATTATTAGTGTAGGGCTGTGCTCTATATAATTCTGTTCTATGAAGCTTGAGTCTAACCCTGGCAATGGGTATGGCTTGATAGAGTATGATAGCTAATCCACATTTGCTGTTGGGTAATCTACTATGTTAAAATGGCAGGATGAGTTAACTCTGTTTTGCAAGAATATGAAAAAAGAGGAAAATAACTGCCTTATCCACATAAATTTAGTTTAAAGTCTCAAAGTCTAATTCCATTTACCAAATCTTTGAAGTTCTTGCCACCAGATGGTGGCTTAGGGCTGAGGCCTGTTTTCTTGGTACGAGCATGTGGATTCTCTGACTTGGCTGGCCAAGTTGGGAACATTGCAGGATCAACTGGAGCTGGTGGTTCTTTGTGAAAATAATCATGTAATAATGCCTCCTGGCATGTGATTCGTTTCTGGGGGTTGTATGTAAGGAATCTGAAAAAGGAAACCAAATACAGTGTATTATATTCATTAATGTTAGACTCTCACAAACCTAGTTCTCTTTTTTATTTTATCCATGTACAGTATTTGATGGACTTGGGGAAACTTTTTTCAACATGATCCCCATGATTAACTTGTAACAGCATACTTACAATTAAAGTCCTTAATTTCAGTCTTGAATACAAGGCAGTTTAGTGTGATTCATCACAGTGTGTCAGAATTTGGTTAATCCATCATCTATAAATCTCGGGCTAATTTTCTTTTTACTTGTACAGAAACTATTTAACTCAGTAGTCTATGAAGTATTCAGAATATTAAAATATAAACAAACTTCTTATGTCTTCATCAGTAATAAACTTTGGTTTCTTACTTTATATGAACACAAAAATCTCATAGTATGAAACAAAAAATTTACTATATGAATACAGTACTTCATTCCAATACTATCCTTTTTTAACCACTATCGAACCACTTTATCTATCCTCGTAAAAGTTTATCACAATCATGATTAAACATTTGCTATGACTGCTTCCCATTATATGTCCTTAAAAGAATTCCCCAACATATTGACTCACTCAACTTTAATAAACTACCTGTTAAGAAGACTAAAGCCTTGATCAGATAGCCTTGTCTTAAATCTTTCCCGCAGATGATTATATGGATAGTCAGCAAACTGTGTTTTCTTCACCAGTGGCAACTGATTATATCCTGGCCATATCTTTTCACTTGGTGTTCCAAGATCCTGTGAAGATTTTATTAGCATCAGGAGAAATTTGCAAAAGCTACACAGTAAACTTAAAACTTTCAAAGAGTTAAAAACCAAGAGTATCATCATCAGTCAAACTCTCAAGAGTATATCTTAAATACAAAACTATTACCATTACATTTTGTACACCTTACCTTGAATATCTTATTAAGCTGATCTATTTCTGATTTCCCAGGGAACATGGGTTCCATCCCAAGTAGTTCACCAAAGATACAACCAACAGACCAAACATCTATGTGTGTTGAGTACTGCTTTGATCCCAAAAGAAGCTCTGGAGCACGATACCAAAGGGTAACCACAATTGGTGTGTAATGCTTTAGTGGTGAACCATATTCACGTGCCAGACCAAAATCTCCTACCTGTATAAGAAGTATATCAAACAAATGTATAATAGAACAGAATCAACCGACCAAAAATACCTAGTTCAAGAAAAGTAAAGTTAAAACCAGTATCATACAAATGAATAAAATCAAGAAATCATAAGTGGTATCAAACATAAAAAGCAATACTCAGATAAATCACTAAGGGAGATCTCTGACTCACACCCATACAGCTTCAATGGGAAAACAAAAGCATCAAACATACCTATCTCAGCTTTCACAGACAGTGATGCCTCTTTCCACACACTACTCAAAGCACCAATACGTATTCATTTTATAGAGAGTGGCAGTTCTGAAATAAGCACCTACAGTGACACTTAGCAGCCATGCAAATGTCACAACTCTGGCAAGTTGTTGAAAAAAAAATGAAATTATCCCTACCATCTAAGGGGTGAAATGCAGGCTTTCCACTACCTTGTAATTTTTTTCATACTTGATAGCCGTTTCCCGCGTCAGCAAGATAGTATCAAGAAAAGACAAAGAGAGGCCACATTCGCTTACATCCATTCTCTGTCAAGTGTAATGCACCAAAACCACAGCTCCCTATTCACAACCGGGTCCCACAGACCTTTCTGTGGCTTACCCCGGCCGTTTCTCATGCTCTGGTTCAGTCCATTGACAGCACATCAACCCGTGTATACCACATCATTCCAATTCACTCTCTCCCATGCACATCTTTCACTACTCTGCACCCAACCCGTGTATACCACATCATTCCAATTCACTCTCTCCCGTGCACATCTTTCACTACTCTGCACCCTATTCAAATAACTAAAATATTCTAGCTTTTTCTCTTTGTTTTCTTATTAAATCTTATTTTTCAAATCTCTGACTGGATCCTTTGACAAAAAAAATCAGATTACCATTTTTAGCCACTTCAGTGTTAAGAATCCAACACTGTTCTTGAGGTATTGACATATCAGAGATATCTATGAAAGAGCATTTGATCTGTGTGTAAGCAAACAGGTACATGGGAAGACTGTGAGCCTGGTGAATGAACTCAGTGAAGGTGAGTGTTCAAGAAAAAGTTGTGGGCATGGAAAAAAAAAACATGAAGATGGCCTTTATCTTTGGTGTCTGAGGAATACCAGCACAAGTTTTTTTTGGTATGAGAGGAAATTTTTAATATAAAATACATAAACCATAATCATACCTTCAAAATACCCCGATGAGACAACAGTAAATTTGATGTCTTAAGATCTCTGTGGAGGATCCAATTGTCATGGAGATGATGGACAGCCCTCAGTAGTTGCTTCATGAGAGTTTTAACCTCACCAATCGTAAACATCTGCTTCTTTTGTCGCATAGTTTCCATGAGGCTCTTGAGATCATGTTCTACATAATCCATAACTATGTAAATTTTGTCCATGTTACTTCCAACTACAATCTCACGTACTGTCACTATGTTCTCATGCTGACCCTGTCCATTGAAGAAAGAGGAAAAAGGTGAGAACCTACAATACTCAGCTCAGACTTACTGTTTTCATAACTGATCTCCTATCCTCATTTGTCATGATGGATTATGAACATAGTTCCATCTACATTTATGGTTATTTTGTATGCCACCTTAGCAAAATTTAAAAGGAAAGACTGTCATGAATTGCTAACTAACCATCACATGCTAACAACCTACCAACATACTGTACTCATATTAGAAGTAGTAAAGAGCATGGGGGTGTACTTTTAAAAGAGTAAACTCATATGATATAATATACCCTTTTGTTCAACTTCATATCAGAATTATTCACATCATAAATTAAACAGATACAGGCATGTTTAGGACACCTTAAGCTGGAATAAAGTTTGTCCAGCCCTCATACTATTTTTTACATAGTCTCATAGCATTTCATTGACAGTCTTCCAACTCTATGCACAGAACTGGTTTTCTGTTTGCCATTGTCAAGCTCTAAATGAGGCTTCATAGGGAGAGGAACCAGGAGTTATGCAGAGTACTGGTTGGTAAGAGATCTTAACATGTTTGCAATCCTTTCAAAGAAGTAAGATCTTCTGTAATATCTGTTTCTTCACCAAGAATTTACAACTGGTGAAAGACATCAACAAGATGGTTCTTGAATATTCAGAGAAAACCTAGTATATGAATACCACACATTTTTAGGAAGTCCCACAGAAGTAACTTCATCTTATACCATTTCTGAGTCCACATAAACTCCCTCTCCACTACCATCATAGCAGATATCTGAACTACAAATCCTCTATCTTTCCTTTGCACTTCCGTGCTCTTCACCCTCTCAATAAATCACAGTAATTAGGTTTCTTGTGGGTTTCTTCAACACTGGTTATGGGCAATAGCTAGATAGTCTAATGTCAAAAACTACCAGAAAAATTATCAGTTAACTAATACTAACCTTCTAGAATATCCAGCAGGATTAATCAGGGGGAAAGCAGAGGTAATAACAGTCCTAACCAACATTGAAACAATAAGAAATCTAAAAGACATCAAGATTTACTACACTGTAGTGGTTGTTGCTTCCAGGGACTAACCTTGAGTAGAGTATTGACTTCTCTCAGTGATGTAATTGGAAAACCCTCCTTTTCTTTCTCCATCTTAAGTCTCTTCAGTGCAACAATTTGATTGGTTGCCTTCTCTCGAGCTCTGTACACTACTCCATATGTTCCTTCCTCAATTCTGGAAATGAAAGGAATGATATCTGACAAATGATCTCTGACTCTCTCCTTATCAGTGTAGACTATTTTGCCCTTAATGTATATCCTAAAGAAGCAGACCAACACTACTTTTCTCTCACTTGTATATAATATTTCTTTAGGCTAAAGCCTCATAATTAGGAACTCTCACAGGATAATTTGTTACATAACATTACAGTTCATTAAATTTTCAACTAGCCTATTAAGACACTCAAATTCGTCAACAGAACGACAGCCCATGATAGCAGGATAGTAGGAGGGTAACTCTTCCTTTAGCTCAAGCGGAGATTCAGGTGATGACTCTGGCAAATAATTTGCTTCCTCACGGTCTGATCGACGATCCTCCACCCTGTGGAGCAGACATTTGGGAAAAGTTTTAGTCTGATAATCATACAAGAACCATATGTAAGTGAAAAAATACATTTCTGCAGGTTGATAGATAGATATGAGATAAATAGCTCTAGAAGCCAGTTTTAAATAAATCCATACAGTTTACATATTTGGGAGTTTAGTATACCACTGAAAATGATTCTGTAACAATACGAATGGCACCAGTAAAGTGTGGACATATACAATGCAAATCAGTGGTTGTAAATACAGCACTATCATATAAATATGATACACAAGTTTTTCTTGTTCGAATGATGCAAGTTCCAAAGATGCATTCTGGGATGAAATGTATTTTTTTACTGTAAGCTGAGATGGCACAGGCAGCTATGGCCATCCCATTAACCCTAGCCTGAGCCAGCAAATCCGTACATAGTGAACCTAGTAGTATGTGAAGAAAACTGAGATTCATTCCTAATATCTTCCAAAGTCATCATTTTTTCACTTTTACACAAACAGAACAGGAAAGAACATGAAATTAAACATGGTCAATTCTTATGATAGATGTAAAAAAGGTACTTTTATAGTAAGAGTGGTAGATGAATGGAATAAAATAATCGAAGAGAAAGGCTACTGCAAACAGCATATAAATATCTAAGAAGCTGTATGATAGTAGAAAATGCTCAAGAGAAGGGGCCTCATGAGTGTAAAACACCCTCCCCCATACAGTACAATACACAATCACACAAAAACTGGAAATATCCTACCACAGTACAGATTGACATATTGCAAATTGTGGGCAAAAAAAAAAATGATTCATACTCATTAAACTTTCTTAAGCTATACTATATATCAACTGCAACTTTCGTTATAACAGATCAACAAGACAGTAAAAAAAGTCAAAGTATTCACGTGGGGGAGTCTTTGTAGCGGCCTGCTTGGTTAGGTGACAATGTTCCAGATCTTGCCGACCCAGAGCCACTGCCTGACACAGACATTTGGTCACCTGGTAGGATAAAAATGAACAAAAATTAGTAACATTTGTCTTTGTATCACTGAAAAAAAAATGCATTAATAATGAATATATCACTCTTCTCTGAACAAAGTAACTTACAAGATAAAAAAATATACTTCTTTATTAAACCCACAGTAGATTTTATTACTGTATGACAAAAAGAATATCATTAATGTGAGGCATTGAAAATCAGCATATGCAGCATATAAATGATTACATAAGGAGGGCATTCTTATAATCAAAATATGAATATTCAAGTAGAGATTGGTAGATGGAGCATGGGAAAGTATCAGAAAGATTCTGAATAATACTACTGCTTCTAAGAATTAACTGCTTATGTCACATAAAGCCATGGACAAAAATCATATTTAGGATATCTTTCATAAGTTCCTCTTCCAAAACACAGAAAAACAATCTAATAAATTATTACCAGAGTCCTTCTCTATCTTCACAATGTCATCCTCCTTATCTTCTTCCTCCAACTCTGTCTCGCTACTGGTACTGTAAGAATCTGCAAAACAAGACCAAATATGGAGTGAAGTGACATGTGCACCAACAGTGCTTCGTACAACAATGCTTCAAAATGAAAATGACACTACAGCCAACAGCTAGAAATAGATTTCATCACTTACATTCTACATAAATATCAGGACTGTAAAGACTCCATGGTAAAGCAAGGAGTATTGTGGAAGTAAGGAAAAGGGGATGGAATGAACATTAATAATAACACGTATCTGACAGTATTGAGCTACAGCAAGAATGAAGCAAGGAAACGTGAAAGAAAAAAAAGTTTTCTTCTGAACTTGATATACTGTCTTTAAATGAGAATGAGGATAAGTTACCCAGAGAAATAGATTTCTACGTGTACTCTTATTCAGTTCTGGTTTGTAACCTATGAACTAACTATGTATCATTTGTATCATAACCTTAAGTTTCAATAACCTTAATGTTAAACCTTTTTTCATTACAATGGTGACATTCCTTCATAATACTTACAGTCTTTGAGTAAGCTTCTCTGTCCATTGTCAGACTACAGGAGCTAATAAATCCATATCCATGAAAATGAAATGTGTGTTTGATTACTACTTGTGATTACTATTTTTTTGTAATGGGAAGAGAGTTTTACACTCATGCTGCCCCGTCTCTTACCCTTGTATGTATGTACTATGCCTTTATTCCTACGTGTGTTTGTGCACACACATACACACCCTAGCATATGGTAGGTATATATGTGTATGTGGTACAGGTGGTGTATTTGGAATAAGATGGTATGAGAACTGAAAGTCATAACAAATGATTTAGTGAAAAGGGGGGTGGCGTGCCAGAGCAGCAATAGCAGACAGGACTGCAGTCGAGTTTCTCATCGGGCTCATGGTGTTGTTGATCAGTTAGTCAGGCTTTTCAAAATTTGCATGGCCCAAGGTGAGGTGTCTAAGGACTGGAAGAATGCGTGAATAGTGCCCATATATAAAGGAAAGGCAGACAAGTTGGAATATTCAAATTACAGAGGTCTTGGTGTGTTTGGTATACCTTATAAGGTTTATGGGAGACTGATGATTAAGAGGGCAGTGGAAGGCATAGAATATCAGACTGGGGAGGAGCAAGGTGGCTGCAGGAGTGGCTGTGGATGTGTAGACCAAGCGTTTACTTTGAAAAGGTTAAAAAGGTTGTCTGAAAAATATCTCCTGCATCATATTACTTAACATTTTACTCAAAACATCTTTATCAACCGTATCATATGCTCTCTTTAGTTCCATTAATGCCACATACAAATCCTTCTGTTTTTCTTTCTGTCGCAAATATTTCAAAGCAAACACTTCATCTAAACATCCTGTTCCACTCCTGTAGCCACAGCGTTCCTCCGCAGTATGACACAACACACTAAATCACCAATCTCCAATATTCCTTACAAGGTACACTCAACAAACTTTAACCTCTGTAATTTGAACATTCAATTTTGACCCCTTTGCCTTAATCCAGTGATACTATAAAGGCATTCTGCCAATACTCAGGCCATTCAACTATATAATAAGTCCTAACTATTCGATCAACAACACAGTTACCTCCTTTCTTGAGAACCTCAATTGCAATCTCATCCACTCCAGCTGCTTTGCCAACCTTCATCTTACGCAACACTTCCACCATATCTTCTCTGTTCACCAACCACTTGCCACGACTCTCTCATTTCACACACCTCCCTGACCCAAACACCTCATATCTGTTATCCTATCATCTAATGCATTCAACAGATTCTCAATGTTACTCTAGGGTCTCTTTCTGAAAAGGTCCTGCTGTTACTCAGGTCTTTAACCAGGGGCTTCTGCAGCTTCAAGGCTACACTACACTAATTAGTAAAGACAAGATGGACTCCTTTGAAGCAAGAAGTTTTTTGATGAGACTGTACTCTCTTTCATCAGCTGATGATGATGCAACCTTGCCAAAGATGACTTTTTACTTGCAGTGTAAGCCTCAAGCAGGCGGAGTCTGGTAATTTATATCTTAAATATAGGTAAAAAAATCAATATTTGATTTACACATTTTTTGTAATATGTATAACTTTAGTAATAACTTAATTTATTTAATTCTAAGATGAATTTACAACAACACAACTAACCTGAAACACCATGCCAGATTAAGCACTGGGAAAAAGGCGGTGTACTAAACTCCAAATTATGAGTGGGCAATACAAAATACAATTATAAGAAATGTATACATTAAAAAGGTTATGCTCTTGTGATGGTTAAACAACAAGAAAGAAATATTAGTAAGTTTATGATAAAAATTAAAAGATTCATTAATGAAACATAAATCAATGAAGCTGCATCACTTCCAAATTAATCACTTAGGTATAATATGACCTTTTTTAAAAGTTTGTCATGAGCCCCAAATAAAGCATTTATATAAACACCAAAGGAAGCATCAGTAAGCAGCAATCAGTCTCTCATTTTTCAATGGCCAATACTATCACTGTAAATGCTTATATAACAAATTCATTAGTTCTATAAATGGCTCAACTGTACATATCAGAGCTATTTAGCAAAACCTAAATAAATAAAATTACCAAATCAAACAGGCTGTCTTTACAAACATGCTAAATGCTTTCTCAGATGTAAGTAAATAAAGATAAATAAAACATTAACTGGCACAGCTTACTCCTACAGGAAGTATGAACAAATACTGCCACTAATATGTAACTTATATGCAGACCTTAACTACGTGAAAATAATTTCCTAAAAATACTTTCCAATGATACTCCTTTAAAATAATGCCATCTAAAACAAACTAGCAGTATACAATACAACACAGAAATATTTAATGAACATTGTACAGCAGTACCTCAACCTACATACATCTTTCCTAAAAATCAAGCAAAACAAAAAAAAAGAAAAATATCAGTCCAAAAACAGTAAATTAACTCACGGTACTGATTCCTCTGAGGAGGCGTTGGTGAGCGTACCCTCTCTGAAGGGGGGCAAAGGTGGAGCTCAAACATTTGGCAACAAAGCTACATAGTACAATGAAACCCCCACATGAAGAACAGGAGTTCGTACACATCTAAGAATATTTTTAAAATACCACTACCAAGACTGCATAAGTAAAGGGAGATTTAAATAAAATTTCCAGGTTCATGACTTCTATGTTCATCACTACCATGCCAGATCTAAAATGTAAAGCTTTCATATACTAATGTAACCAGTGACAACATATTTCTTCAAAAACAATGTTCAAAAACTGGAAAAGCTGTCTTCCTACACGTGCACTGCATATTTTTTTTTCCACTCTACTTGATTTTCTGGTGATCAGAAAAAGCAAATGTTAAGAGTAAAGGACAAGTTCTCAATATATGAGTATAAAAGTCAGGGATTTGTGGTGACAAACTCTGATGGGGAATGACTATTAACTGTGTAATTATTGATACGTTTGATGTTTGCACTGTCAAGACAAAAAACTCAAAAACAGTTGGAAGGGTCTATAAGGCAGGAAATGGAAGGGATAATCAAATGAAAATAATGAACATAATATACTGTACAGGGACCTCTCGATTTACGTGATAATTACGTTCTTCAAAAAGGTTGTGTAAATCAAAAAAGCATAAACCAAGTAATGTAACTAATGGGGACTAAGGGGTTTCATTCTTAGTAAGACAGTACAGAATATTATATCAGTGAAAAACTTCATTATACAGGTACCAAGAAATATACTGTAATATTTATACTGTACAAACACTTCTCTTAATTTTTTTCATACATATTTGCCTTTTCCCGCGTTAGCGAGGTAGCGTTAAGAACAGAGGACAGAGCCTTAGAGGGAAAATCCTCACTTGGCTCCTTCTCTGATCCTTTTTTGGAAAAGCGGAAACTGGAGGGGAGGATTACTTTTATTAATATAAACAAAAAATAACAAACTCTGAATCCTGGTACAGTCTTCTTGTCACAGGAAATTTATGTTTTCGAAGACATTCTCTTCCTAAATAATCTGGTCTCATCCAAGTTAAAAATCTACTTAGGAGAGTAAACATTTTCCTTGATAATGGCCTAGAGGGTTCCAAGGAACCTCAACAACAGCCTCACCAATCGTTTTGATGTTTTGGCAATTGAGCATTTCCTAAAATTCGTAAACCAACCAGGACTTACTTGCAATGTCTTTGCTACTCCTCTTCCACTGCCACTCATCATATATACTCTGGGCCTCAGCTTGTATCACAAGCATGTGCTCAGCATTCATTCCATTCTGTCCGCAATCAAACTTTGAGAATACAAGGTTTTTGATGCAGATTAATATTCCACTCTTGGAACTCTCCTAGATCTTCTCTGTTCACAAATAGTCCATAAAGTAGATTCACCATGTCCAAGGGCACATCTAATATTTATTGCTTATTTACCTCTCTCGTATTGTTTTAGCACATCCACTGCAATCTGAGTAGTAATGGCCTCATACTTTTTTGCACCACTGCTACCAGGAGAACTTAAAAAGACTCTCTGGTGGCATGATGCAAGGGGCAAAAATGTGCAATATACAGTATACTGGAACACATAACTGGAGCACTCTGTGAATACAAACAGTATTCACACCATACGTACATGTGCTTCTCAGATGTGCTGGCAATGCCGCACCACCATGCTGCCAGCCTAATGATGATCATGTTATTCTAAACTCTAGCCCATGTAATTTAAAAAAGGTGTAAATAGAGTGTGCACATTATTCTGCAAACAGTATAAATCAAATACGCATAAGTCGAGAGGTACCTGTACCCTAATGTAGGTTAGATTCTTGTTTTCTTAGATTAAATATAGTGGAAACCAAAGGAAGCTAAGCTAGCCAGGGTATTCTCGGTCAAATTCTGGGAACAAAATAGAAAATCAAATATGTATACAATGAAAATTCATATTACATTTTAACAAAATAAAGTACTCGCATTTGTTTTGTTTTCGGAAATTAACAAAGAGGAAACCATCATCTTCATACGTAAAACATGTTCGAAAATTTACTTGCAAAAATATAAAAAACAGGAAAATATTACATTATTCACGTATACCTGGATAAAGACATCAAAGGTACCAGAATGGTTGTAAGTAAGGAAGCATGGTTTTCATTGACTATCATTCAAAATCTAATGTGCTCATATTATACTTAGCAATTACTCTCTCCTTCAGAGCCCTGCCCACATCTGTTGAGCTTTTAAATTCCCTGACATAACCATCAGAGATATAATGATTGTGCAATGATTAATCATTACAGTACACAGCACCTAAAAACACTGCAAATTTTATTTTTTTTTTTTTCAAAAACTAGAAGCACATCATAATCCTTGAGCTTTTTCCTTTGAAGTCCCATTTGTAATTACAGTATAAGATATTTATCCAGGTCAAGTTCAGGTAAAACATGTTTTACCTACAATTACTTAGAACAAACTGAAACTAGGTAAGGATTTTGGAAGAACAGAAGCATGAAATTCCACTTTTGACCCTCTTGAATCATTATCAGCACTTGATCATCTACCAGTGTCAAATTATTAGAAAAAATAATCCATCCTACAGAATGAAAAATGTGTCGAATGATCAGGAATGTTATCATACATCATATCAATCCCTGATCACAGATGAAATCTTATGTTCAGAAATGTTTCAAAAATTTAAATAATGCATTAGTATAGTATTCATCACTACTTACAAAAGTGGCTTATATGATAATGCATTAGTATAGTTTTCATCAGTACTTACAAAAGTGGCTTATATGATGAAGAAGAAAAAAAAAAAGAGAAACATCAAATCCTGTCGCCAATTTTGGATTTTACTCATAATCGTCTTTGTAGTAATGAAGTCTACCCATCCACAGCAAAGCACATGCAGCTTTGGGTCAAAAATGCTTTATTAAGCCATCCCAAGAAAGCACAGGTTAGTCTAAGGGACATCTACAACTTAGAAATACTTAAGATCAAATCTTCCTTGAGGGCCCTCAGAACTAACCGAAAGGTAATGTTCCCATGGCTGTTTAATCTGTTTATGTAACGGATGTGGGAAAAGGATGCAAATGCTTTAGAATGGGGCAAATTTTCTGTCTGTTGGGGTGGGGGGCCTGGGAGGTGAGTCGGTTACTGTTTGCAGATGGCACATTCAAGTGAGAAACTGCAAAAGCTGGCTTTGAGTCTTTGACAGTGTGTGAAAGTAGAAAGAACATGTGAATAAAAGCAAGGTCATTAGATTTAGCAGTGGAGAGAGATAGGTTATTTGGGGTGTGAGTTTAAATGAAGAGAACTTAGAGAAAGTGATGTTTTAAATAACTGGAAGAAGACATGGCAGCATATAGAACCACAGGGGCTGAAGTGAGCCAAAGGTGGATAAGGGTATGGAGGTATTTCAAATGACCTGGTCCAGTTCAATGACAGCATGTCACCCCCTGTATACCATATCACTCCAATTCACTCTATCCCATGCACACCTTACACCCTCGTGCATGTTTCGATCCCAAGTACTCAAAACCTTATTCCAGCTCCCCCTCTCCTCTTCCCTTCCACTTCTGACAAATATATGCTCTTTGTCAGCTTCCCTCCACTCATTCTCTCCATATGGCCAAACCATTTCAGCACAACCTCTTAAACTTTCTCTCCCAGCCACCTCTTATTACCATACCTCTCTCTTACCCTATCATTTCTTACTTGATCAACCCTCCTTACTCCACATATTTTCTTCAAAAATTTCATTTCCATCATATTCATCCCCTTCCATACATTCTCACAGCTGGTTTTTGAGATGTGTATTGACTCATTTTGTCATTTAATTTTTCAC
>JAUUDW010219465.1:1142-14248 GCA_032361385.1 Panulirus guttatus | reverse complement strand
ACTGGAAAATGCATCTCAGGTTAATTGTGGAGCACTATTAGTTGCAAACATAACAAGGCTATCAATAGAAATGAGCATTACACATCAATATGTAAAAGATACACCATGTTCAAAAACTGGTGTCTGCATGTATCTTGTGGGCAATGAATATCAAAATACTGCTTCATTAATCTGTCCATGATTATGTAACCTAAATGTAATAACACGCATTATCTACACTGACCTGATATCACAACACAGTTTCCATCCTGCAACAAGAATCACTCTGAGAGCAAGGTGTGCTATTCCCACAGATGATAGAATGTGAAGAATACCACATTCATACTGGTGCCATGTTCGTCCTAGTTCTCTACATTCTTCTTTGCAGAAAATTGCATCACAACAATACTTACACCTATCAAAAGAAATTTCATGAAAGTTTTATTCAGACTATCAGGAGTAAATACTTGTGAAATACCTTAAAAGCTACCAAAAAAGAGGATAAGAGTTACAGTTGGACAACTCTGCAACTATAAACTTCAAAACAAGTCAGCAGTTTCACATATGAGATGATGTTACAATGATGTGACTATCTTGCAGTAATCAGACAAATTAAAAACATCAACATATCAGCAAAGGCATGTCCAGAAAGCAGTACAGTTTCTCTAATTCAGATATGGAATGTGAAATTTGTATTTACTTATCAATCTATGTTATCTGAATGCCTGTTTATCCCCATTCAAGTTTTATGAGCAAGCAAACCTACTGGGGTAGTTTGAAGTGTTATTTCTATGAGATTTCTTTCACCTATCATATACTCCATCTTCCACCACAGTTATAATGCACAACTCCCAAACTTCAACTTTCCTACTTAATAAATTTTATCATTATAGTGAACATAACTTAGCCAAGTCTTAAAACCGAGTCTGCTCTTACACACACAAAAAAAAAGAAATCTAAGCAAATCATATCTATATTCAAAAAAGAATTTCTAATACTGACAGCATCCATCCTTGAATGAGAAGAGGTATCCAGTCATTACCAAACAAGTTCTGATACAACAAAAGGAATACCACTGGGGCAACAATGGCAAGGTGGCCCCACAGGTGGGCTTTGGGGCCTGAGACTGAGATGTGGCCTCTATCTGGCTGAAGCCTACATAGTTTTGTCATATACAATAACTAGCATGTTCCTTTATAGTTTCCTGGGGTGTTCATTGTCAAAAATACCTGATTTTATAGACTGAGGTTCACAGTCCCTCTTATTCACTATCTGATATACAAAGATGCTACTAAAAAAGCCACTATGGTGACAAGCAGTAAATAATATAGATGAGATGATACAAGTTAAGTATCAAATTCATGAAAATCAAGAGAGATACCTGGAGCGAGCAGACGAGGAAAAGATAGACGTGATGAGTCAAACAACACACAAAACTATCTTACTGGAAAAACATCAGGATATCAGCGTATGAAATTGTCTAATGAATTTTACGCATTATCCCTCCTGATTGTGAGGGACATGGAATCATATTAAGACACACATAGGCAGCCTGCCTGCCTGCATGCCATGTATTCTCAAATTTCAAATAATTCACCCTATTTTTGCATTCTTACTGTTTACTATTACGTTTCCCTTTGTCTGTTTTCATTTTCCCTTTACTTTTCACACTAATACTCATTCTGTTCACCTTACTTCTTTCTCTCTGCTACTGTGAAAGCTGCTTCACGTGTACATGCTGTTCCAATTGGCAGAATTCTTCATCGAAGGTTTCAAGCAATATCAATGTGTCTTTAATTCTTCAAGGAATGAAAATAGTAAAAAATCAAGTCTGATGAGCAATGCATGGACCAGCCTTCTAACATCAGAAAAGACATGTATGATAAAAGTAAGCAAATGAATACAAAATTGATTGACTTAATCAAATCAACATACGGTACAGGATTGGTGGCTGGAGTGAAGCAGGTATGACAATGTGTGTTAAGATATTCTGGCAGGAGGATGGCTGCATATGGTTTCTCCATGAACACTACTGAGCCCTTACTAACTTCATCAGCAGCAACAATGTGACGACCATATTTGTCATTCACTCTGAAAGAAAATTTTCTTAATAGATGGTTTCCACAAAGGAGGCAAGGATACATACAGTTGAGCCATCCTGTGTAAATGGGTTTGGATTTGAAAATATTTCATACAGATAAATAGTTTGAGATTTTATGACAGTTTATAAACATAGATTTCATGACAGTTTATAAAAATGAAAAACTGAATAAAAACCTTGTACTCTTACTATTATGTAATGCAAAAAATCAATTAAGAAAATTCTGCTAGCTTTAAAATGTCTACTTAAAACAAAAAGCAATTATAGGTAATAGGTGGCAGGCAACTACCACAACTACCAAGCAAGAAGGTACCATCACCATAAATATTTAGAGGAGAAATGATGGCAGTGTAGTGAGCCAGCATTTTCCTTCTCCCAACAAAGTTGCTGTCTTTCTTTTCTACCTCATATATACTTTCTCTCCATATCTAATGTAATTCATATGTAATTCACATGATTCTTTAACATTAATTACAAATTTCTCTTATCCCTGGGAATACAGGATATAAGAAAACCACCTACATATCAACTGTAATTAACTATTTGTATTGTATATGGAGGGGAAGTTCTACACTCGTGGGCCCCATCTTTTGAACACTCACTACTGTCATACTTCTTAAATTTATGTACGCTCCTTTCATTAACCATGCCCTCAGTCATTCTATTTCATTCATCCATCACTCGTACATTATAAAAGGACTTCTTTACATCTTTTTTAACAAGTTTCTTGGGTGACTTCATGTTATTTCCTCTGGTCGCTCTATCCTACATCTCTCAATGCA
Organism: Panulirus guttatus; assembly: GCA_032361385.1. Classification (NCBI taxonomy): domain Eukaryota; kingdom Metazoa; phylum Arthropoda; class Malacostraca; order Decapoda; family Palinuridae; genus Panulirus; species Panulirus guttatus. The sequence goes on along the minus strand of JAUUDW010219465.1, from coordinate 11,386 downwards.
CTATTTATTGTCAACATCAATGATCTGTTTTAAAAACTTAAAGGCTGCAATCAGGTCATCCTCATTCTTCTCTCTTCCACGGTGGGCAAAACTAAAGCCTCTAGCCTTTTCTTGTAACTTACAGGCTTCCTCTGGATTTTCTCTACTAGATCTATGTGCTTCTTTAGGTGTGGGGATGAAACCTGAGAAGCATATTCTAGTTTTGGCCTTATGCAGGATATGAACAGCTTCCTAAATATTTCCTTACCTGTATTCTTGAAAGTTATATCAGTATTTGCAAGCAGATAGTTTGTCTCCTTAACTATTTTCCTATAATTAGGGAGGATGTCAACTTCCAAATTCTCACACATAGAACCCTGAAGCTCATTTCCTGCTAGATTATAATCATGCTGAGGCCTTCTTTTACTTTGTCCCATCCTCATTACTTTACATTTGATAAGAGGCAACTAACCAGGCAGAAGCTGGGTGCTGGTAAACCTCCTCTCCTTGTATTGCAACATTCTGAGAGGAGGAACAGAAGAAAGAGCCAAGTGATGATTTCTTCTTGATGGCTTAGGCTGGATGTAAACAGGATAAGACGAGAGAGATAGATGCTTTGTTTGATGAGAAGAACCTGGATATTCTTACTTTGAGAGAAACCAAGTTAAGGGGGATGGGGGTAAAATAGTTTGGGAATGTTCAGGCAGTAAACTGTGGGATTTGGATAAGGTCAACTGCAAAGGAGGGGTCAGTATGGGGGTAAAATAGTTTGGGAATGTTCAGGCAGTAAACTGTGGGATTTGGATGAGGTCAACTGCAAAGGAGGGGTCAGTATGACTCCTAAAGAAGCTGCAGAACCATGCTTACACGGGTAAGGAAGCAAATTCTTGATTGGTGCAGGTAAGAATGAACGTAGCATACAAAAGGAGTGGGTCAGCCAGTGTTTATGCATTTGGTTGCAACAGCAGTGATGAGGAGAAGAGTGTTTTCTGAAGGAGCTGAGTGGCTACTTCAGTGAATTTAATGAAAGTGATTGAATCCTTTAGCCTTGAGGATATGATTAGTGTCTGGTGCATACACAAGATTACGTAGGTGAGAGGGTATGGGGATCAACAGGAATTACCGGATTATGTGCTAACTGATAGGTCTGCATAGGATTTTTTTCTATGCTCCAGTCACGGACAAAAGTCCACATCAAGGTCAGGCCTTAATTGAAATAAGGAAGAATTATGAAACAGGAAAAGAAATGATAATGGAGAGTATTTACGAATTTTGGAGGAAGTGAAAATCCTGTCTTACAAAATGTGCCAGGTCATAGTTACTGGGAAAGACATGAGAAGGTAGAGTTCCAAAGCTTCAACGTGTAGGGAAAAAAGCATTTGTCAAAATGGCCCACCATTGAGTTGCCGATGGAAAACAGCAATCATGCGACGGTATACATGTGGGTGTGAGGCAGGGCTGTGTGATGTTACCGTGGTTTTTTAACATATAAATGGATGGAGTGTTATGAGAGGTGAAAGCAATCCTTGGAGAATATTTAGAATAATATGGTTATCAGTAACAATAAGGAAAGCATTGCTGCTACTGGAATAGTAGATGTAGGATGAAAGTCTGTAACCAGCCACTTCAGATGGCATGTTGCTGTGTGAATGATGGATGCTTAGGTCAAAAGTTCAAATACTCCACTAGTAAAGATATCCATTGGGGCTTGCCTTGACTGTAAGGATCACAGGGTCTCTATACTAACAAACAAAGAATAAAAAATTCATAAAGATGAATTTCTGCCTACTTTACAAAGGATCTAATCTTAATATTAAATATCCTACCTCATTTCAAAAGCACTGGTCATGTACTTGACATATGAACTCTCCCCTCGGATAAGGGATGGGTGCTCCAAAACATCTTCGCAACTAGTCGCCTTTTTTGTCAGGATAAGTTTCATTACTTTTTGCTCAAGGTCAACCACAGCCTTTTCATATTTTTCTGAAAGATCAAATGGTCCTTATACTAAATCAGGTAAAGTACTATACGAACAAGGGTGAGGCATCAAAGGCTTATAAAAGTGGCACTAGAGTTCTCTTTATGGAGACTCTATTGCCATGGCCACCTCCTTGGAACAGGCATCAGAGATACAGATAGATATAAGCAGACAGCATGGTTTAATTATCTGTGAAGATTTATCAAAGTGGAAACTGAAGTGCCAATTATCTAAACAATACTAATAAAACTGACATAATGAGGTGGCTGTGTAACACCAGCAGGGAAGGAAAAGAGCAAGTTAGAAAAGAGGAAAACTAAAAAATTAAACATGTGCATTGTAGAAGATATAGAAAGTACAAAAGCCAGGCAGCATGTAAAAGGTATAAATGAGCAAGAAACAAAGAAAGTAGAATAAGAAAGGTGAAGCAGAGAAATTCCAGAGAAAAAGATGAAGAAGAGACAATTGATAATTCAAAATCATTTTACAAATCTCTTACAAGCACAATAAATTAAAGAAAATAGTCTGGCTAAAATATTCATAAAATCATTTTCGTAAAACTATGGAAGGATCTGCCTGCCAAATTCCAGTGTATAGACCAATAACACAATTCCTAACACAAATATGATGGAATACCTAAAGATACTGAAAAGCAGTGCAAGGCTGCCATGCCCCATTTTGTTGCATTCATAATTGGTATTTCAACGAGTATGTCAAATGTACATTAGATGTTTAGTCAAAGGCTGTCAGATGCATGTATCATTTCCTTATGAGAATATCTAACATTTGTACATGAAGTAAGGGTGAAAAATGATGAAATGGCCTCTTCTCTCCCAGCACCAATACCACCTCTTCTATAAACGTACGAAAGGTGTATATGAGTGAGGGCACACTGAAAAATGGGTTTGTTTGTTGTTAACAAGAAACTTGCAAAAAAATAGAAACTGCAGCAAATAGAGTCTGTCTATCTATCTATCTATATCCTGATGCCTGTTCCAATTCGAACTCCCTCATACGGATGACCACGGCAACAAGAGTCTCCATTACTAAAGAACTCCAATGCCGCTTCTTAGCCTCTAGTGCCTCACCCTTAACAGGCTAATGGCAGATGGAAAGTCAAGCAGTGTTTACAGAGGCTCCTATCTAATGTTCCTAATGACTACTTCTATCTAACACTTCTGCCTGATGTTTCTACCTAATAATCCTGCCTAAATGTTCCTACCTACTACTTCTATCTACTGCTCCTACCATATTGCAAAAGGCAGGGCTAGTGCACAGTGCTCACTGCAGGAAAATCTAGACTGATGAAGGAAGACCTGCATAAGTTAAGTGTTGTCAAATGTTAAATATGACAAGGAGAGATTGCATGTTTGTGGACAGAATGCCAGTAGTCCACATGTTAGTGAGGCAAAAAGATAAGACAGCTACTTTGGTCAGAGGAATGCAACTTGACAACCACTAAACTGCTGGCTTACTAAGCAGATGTCACTAACCCTGCTGATACCCAGGCAGGTAGTACTGGTAATATACTTCCCTGGTTGTCGGCAGCCTACTAACTACTACCCACCTAGAGTAACTAAACATAAATAGTTTCAGACTGATTTCATGTATTTCATTTCATACTCAACACATGAAAAGAAACATTAGAAATTCCTTTTTATTCTAGTATGACAAGATACAGTGATAAAATGTATTATAAAGTGTCAACACATAGTCAGATTGAACAGCAATCAGATTTGTTCTCATACTATAAGAGCTACTAATAACCTATTACCAATCTGGAAGGAGTTGTACATGTTATTGACTTTCGTTAATCTTTTTAAACTTCTGGATACTGTCTTTATTCATTGTTTCATCACTCAGGTTATACTAATCATCAAGAACTCTTCTAATAAAGAAATTCTTCTTTACTTCTTTTCTAACAAGTCTTTTGCTGTAAACTTGTTATTTTTCTGTGTTTTTCAAACTGTTTACTTCTGATAATGTTAATCTAATTGAGAAACCTGAAGGTTGTAATTACTTGTTTCATTTTCCTTCTCTTTTCCATGTTGTTAAAAATCTATATCCTATAAGCTCTCTGTCTTAATTCAGCTTCCATCCTCTGGAACTTCTCAAACATATCCTAATGTTTCTACAAATGTGGTGGCCTAACCTGACTCTAAATTAGGTATAATATACACTATAAAAAGAACTTAAGTCATTCATTCTCTCTTCTATCAATCAATCGATCTATATCTCTGACAGCTGTTCCAAGTGAAACTCCCTCAACCGGGTGTCCAGATAGCTACAGCATCCTCTGTTCCCTTCCACTAAGACAATTTCAAGTCTACTGATGGAGTTTCCCCTTATGCATGCCAGAAATCATGCTTCTTTTATACTAGATGCGGTTAATCTATCAGCCTCCTTAGCTGATGACTAATAGGAAATGATGCATCTAAGTCATCTTAGATTGAATCGTGCAAGTTATTTATGCCCTTCTATGAGATCTGTTCTAACTTTTAAAAAGATAGCTCAAGGCATATGTCTCTATGGTTTATTTTCAACCACAGAAATACAAGAAAATAAAAATTTCAAATGAAGCAAAAACAATTATCTAGGAAAGGTAAAAAAAATGAAAATATATAAATATTTTTTTGAACTTTAAGAGAATAATAGGAAAGGGGAAAATTAATTCTGTTTAGTCCTATACAGTACTAAAGTGTACAATTCTGCATAGTGCTATACAATATCTGTCAGCTGTCTGCTACAAAACAAATTCAAGAAAATACCTCTGGCCTCTACAGGAACACTCTGGGAATATTCTTTGCAACTTTCTAAAGCTGTTTTGGCCTCATCTCCTATTCCAAGAATAAGGCAACAGTGGCAGCGGCGAGTTAACAACTTGTGTTGAAGGGCTGCAGGATACCCACTTTCCTCTGCTCGACTAATATCTTGAAGGGCTTCCTGTAATTAGAAAACATACTTCAGCATTAAGTGCAATAAAATGTAGCATTCAAAGGATCATTACTATGGTTTATTCCAGTGCATCTGAGAACTTTTTGGGTTAATGAAAACTTACCTAGTAACTGCTATTAACTTACTGACTCTTGACCTTACAAATAGTCTTACTTGTGGAACCAATACATCATTGTGATTTGGTTTAACAAAGACAAGTTGAGATGTCTGTAACATCCCTTACTTTCTTTATCAGTAACCCTTGTGGATATCAGCTTTCAGATACATCAAAGTCAAGAACCTCTGTAAACAAAGGCTATACAAAGCATAAAAAATCTATAAACGCATTAAAACATAGACAGCTAATACAATGACAACATTCCACATTATCATTAACTCCATTTCAAGTTCCACGGGCTGGATAGGGTACATACAGCCAATGAAATCACTTATATGCATCCTCAACCAATGCCAAGTATGTTAAAGTGAAACGTGGACATCCATATTTGAAAATGTACATTTTTCTTCTCACACTAATCCAAACATTAAATGAGTCCAACATTTTTGTTTCCAACATTTCTCTACACAACAGTTAACCAGCAGTTAAACACGATACAACAGAAATCAGTCCAGGTAAGCAAAAGATGTATCCAAACAGAGATAGCATCAAAGGCTACCTCCAGTAATTCATAATAACTAATCCATCACAAAAAAAAAAGCATGACCATTCAAGCTAACTGGTAATCTATATAAGATTCTTTAGGTAGATTGGTTCAAACCAGTGAATATGTTACCTTTCAACAATAAGAGTTTATTCAAATTTCCTTAATTAACTCTAAAATTCTCTTCAGTTAAACAGGGTTCTATGAGAAGTATGTGGAATCAAAACATTAACACTTCTTTTCATAATTCTCTTTCCTTAAAGCTGAGAGGGTACGGTCAACTGAATACCCTAATCAAGGCCATCCCATACATCCTGTATATACATATATACTGAGGCATAACCACATACATGAAAAACATTCAACATTCTAATCTAAAGTGTGTAGCAAAACTGAAAAGATCATTCAACCTTTGCTGTTTTCGTACCTCATATCTGCCCATCTGGAAGAGTACAGCAGAGCGATTGGCATATGCTAATGGCAGCACTGTGGAGTCTGCAGGGGCCAAGCGAAGGCATTCTGTAAAGCTATCTAGTGCCTCTGCATCCCTCCTTTTCAAGTAAGCCTGAAAAGAAATGCAGATATTAACCTCCAAAATACAGGGTTCCACTCCATAATGCTACCACATTATTACACTGCCACTAGTAGAGCCTACTACAACCTTTTTTCTAATACTTGATATTTTCAATATTGTATCTTTTGGTTCCAAACTACCAGTTCAAGGCATATATATAATTGGTTATCCAAAAATCTATCAAGCACTACAAATCTTTAAGCTAATGAGGGCAATTATACAAGATAAGAATTGAAAAGCAAAAATATAAACACATACAGGGCTCCTGTAACTTCAAGGCTACATTTCAGTGAGAAGTAGGAAAATGGTGGACTTCTCTGGGGCAATAAGTCCCTTAACAAGATTGTACTCCAATTCATCCATTGACATTAGTACAGCCCTGCTGAAGGTGACTTTTCATGCATGGTGTATCCATAATTAGGCAAGGTTCAGTAACATGCGAGAACTTAATACAAGTTGAGATTAAAAATCCATGAAGCCTGGAAACAAGGAACATGTGGATTTGTGAAACATGTGCCCAAAGATTGTCGTCTGAATACATAATCTTATAAGTTGTTTTTGCACACCTAATACAGATTTAAATGTTAATGAGTGCATTAAGACAAGCCAATATGATGTGCCACAGGCTTTTGTTCCAATACAATTTGGAACTATGTAAGTTTGTTTAAACTTCTCAAAGATGAAAAATTATGTTGCAAAGCTATTGGTATCCAAGCACATGTTTCATACTTCAATTAGAGAGACCAGGAATATAACTTCATAAAATATTCATCTGCACTATGCAACTAACATAACATAAAACTTCCCGTAATGAATACAGTAACCAAATATTTACCTTCTGAAATGCAGTTTCATCTGATAAATGTGAAGGAAATAATCTCCTTATAATGTTTACTGCACAAGCTGATATGGGTACTCTGATTCTCTGTCCAAAATGTTTGTAGCACCAATGAATGAACTGCCTGTAGGCTCTCTCTTCCAGATAATATGATACTGAGGTACACTGTGATAAATAAGTCATTTTACAGCTTACTAATTCATTTCTTGTTATGGTGTTGTGACACTGTTCTTAATAATTTTGTCAAGATACTAAATACTGTTGACAAGTATACTGTGGTACTATGTTTTTGAAAAATGGCTCTGTACCAACAAAAAGAGTAACTGGAGTTTAGAGAAATCAAAACATACATACTTGATTCTGTCATTAGCATCACGCTACTGCTTGTAGCACTATAAGCAACTTTTAATAAATCCTCAATCTGACATTAAGGCTCAAACTCATTATCCTTTGTTATGCACTCCATGTCATATCACTGCAGTTTATCTTTCAGCATGTCCTGTTCTTATGAGCATACACTTTAACTGTGAGCAAGGGAACACATTTTGGGAGTAAGAGCACAGGGATAGTACTATTCCACTGGCTACTTAAAAGCGTGATGATCCTACCAGCACACTAATAACAAATAGACACAAGTAATACCTTTGATCCCTTATTCTTTGCCTGTAGTGCTAATGCCTCTGACTTGCCATGTTCAGCACATTTTTCATACAGAGCATTCAGTAGGTCTTGAATTTCAGTCCTGAGAATGGTAAAAACATCAATTAATGACAATACAAATTGAAAGTAACAAATATATTTTTTGAATTACCAACAAATACCTCCGTAAAATTTAAACCACTACTACAAGTTTACTAAAAAAAAACTTTTTCATTCTCATATCCTGACATCATCATCTGAAGAATGAAGCGAATGAGAAATAATTGTCCTTTCGTCTTCATGGTGATAACTTGAGGAGGCATACCCCTAAATATCACAGCTTATACATATTCAAAAAAACAATAAAAAAGTGGTTTAGAAATTCGAAAACCTTTTTTTTTTCCCACAGGAAAAATCTTATGGGTTAAGTTAATGCCACTATATTTCGATAGTACCATTCTCAATCACTTCTAATAAGTGTTCAGAGTCCAATGATATGCTTTTCATGCACTTCCAGAGTCATTTCTGAGATGCCCTATATCTAAACATTGCCCTTTACTGTAATGAATGAGTTGTTCATCTGTAATTCAAAATTCATTGCAGAGCCAATTCTGTTACCTACCACTGCACTGCTTGTACCACTCACCTTATACTGATCTTCACGTCAGCATCGTATCGAACCTCAGTGTCTAAACAAAACTTAATTTTATCCAGGGGTGTCTTTCTCTTGCAAAAATCCTGGATGGCTCCTGTTTTGACCAAGACATGTGTCAATCGATCAAACAGCGGCTGGCAGCTGTACATCTCCATGTCTTGTGTTACAAGACCGTAAGCCGCTCGTCAAGACTCCTTCAGCAGTTCCTCGACCAGGGAGGGGTTGATTGATAAAAATTACACTACACAGATACAATTCAACAGGTACTACCACGACCACCGTCCGCCCTCCACGGTGCCAGCCGCCCAGCTGACGCCCTGACAGCTGATCTGGCAAAATATTATCGTACGTACTTAAACACTATCGTATGTTTTGACTAAGAGTAACGTACTTAAATACTTTATTGTTTCTCTGATATGAGACAGACCAATGGTTGTCAACTTTTTTTTATCATTTTTTCCCTATTCACACGGACAGGTTTCTAGTAAAAGTACCATGGTTAACTACAGGACTGTAACTCTGATTGTGAGACAAGACAAACGGTTTCCAATTTTTTTTTTGAGTAATTTCTACTTTTCCCACGGCTATCTTCATCATAACCCCTATTTGTTAAGGAAATACCTATCATCATTTGTGAATATGAATTTTCATGTATCTGACAATTCTCGAAATAGGGCAATTAACTGATTCACACCCTCTCCCCGCGCGGATGTTGTCAAAAATATATATAAAGTTTATAATAGAAAGAAAAGTGACGGTCTGCTGTAATATTCGTAAAGAATAAGGTTATTACAAAAAGAAAAAAGTGTATATATGTATTTCCAAACTATTTTCATATACGCACAGAAAAAATATTCACCAAAAGCAAAAGAATGCAGCAGGAAGAGATGATTATGGAAATGACTAGATATCAGATTTCTCAGCCCTACTGCAATACATTCTGATATCACAATAACATCATAACCATAAAGAAGGCCTAATTACAACCGATATACATAATTACGGTATGTATATAAAATCATTAACAGCGGCTGCGAACAGCAGAGTACTGTAGAATCCACTGATCATCTTGAGAAGTTGGCAAACGTGGCATTCCATTATGAAATTGTAACGACCCACTTTCGCTCCACAAAATGTTACCTAACTAGCGACGCCCTGACTTGGTTGCAAGTCACGGCGGGTGACTTCACCTGATCTAATAATCCCCAGAGAAATGACTTTGGTGGGCCAGCCTACTGCCGGCAGCACCTATGTTATTGCCCCCATGACATCCATACTCGATAAACGGCGGTGGTAGATCACAAGTGTACCACTCGAGTACCTGAAATCATGGCGATGTGACACACCAGCCAGACTCAAGCCGCCCTTTGGGTACCAGGAGAAGTCCCACTGTGACTCCTGACGTCTCATCTTCCTGGCGGGTTTCATTGTGGAGCCTCATCTCCGACGTCCACCTTCGGGCAGGACTCGAGTGGGACATCCATCGCCTCCCGCCCGTCACGAGCAGCAGCTGTTTTAAAGGACCCTTCGGCCACGCCCGCAGTAACCCAGTCCCAAACCGGCAAGCACCCGCCCACTCCAGGAGCCGCGATACGTGCCACATCCACTCCTCCTACAGGAGCTCCACGTAGACTCGTCAGCCACACACTTCTCCCACAGGTACCTTCGTCATCTCTAACGCTTTCTTCTCAACCTGTCACAACTAACCTCACTATAATCCTACTCCTCCAGTAGCTGATTGCCCCAGGGCTATTTTACCTTATGTACCTTAATCAATAAAGCACTGTTGTTTAACGTTTTCCATGCCCTTCTCTCGGGTATAGCACTCCAACAACCCAATCAGCACATCCGCTAAAAAAAAATCATACTCAAATTATGATCTCCCTGATGTCTGGGTATAAGAGGTTGACTGATAATTTAGCTTCATCACTCTCCCTCCATCCATCAGTTCAGTTTCAGTACTTTATTCCTTGATACTACCATCC